>JAPKLX010000414.1:63304-98425 GCA_026898415.1 Leonotis leonurus | reverse complement strand
GTCTAAACTTACTCTCTGCCTTGTATAACTCACTAGAGAGACTTTACTTGGATAAAACAAGATCGATTAGAAAATCAATCTGTTTTATCACCTTGAGCAATCTGTGTTTCAGAAAGCTACATCTCTCAGATTTAATTAGTCAAGTAAACTGGAAAGTTTGTATTTGGTGTATTCCCCCCCCCCCCATACACCAAACCTTGCTCTTTCGGGACCAACACGCACTCACTCTACACTCAGAAGGTAATAAGATCACTCTTATTATCAACTAAGTGTTTTCACTAAGAGAGTAATCTGTTTGGACTAAATCTGTCATTGATCTGTATATCGATCTGTTTAGTCACTGCCGAGCAATTTTTTATATAGAATAGCTTGAACTCTCTATAAACTGTCAAGTAAACTGAAAAGTTTGTAATTGGTGTATTCCCCCCCCATACACCAAACCTTGCTCTTTCGGGACCAACACTTTAAATAATCACATCGTTCGTCAACTTCGAGTAATGACTCGTTTCAACTTAATAGGATTGTGTATTTCTCATTATATTTATTCGAAATAATCATGTTCTAAGTTTCATTTAAAAGTAAATGAATTCGTAATGACTAATGAGTTGAGATATGTTTGGACTTCCAATTGTGATTCTTAGTGAAAACTTACATAGACACATTTTCGAAAGGAAATTTATCTCAACTATTAAAGATAAATTTGTGAAATTTCAACAATAGCCTTCCAAAATTTCAAAGTCAATGTTTTTCAAGAGAACATATTCAAAATTCATTTTTAATACCCCTCAAAGAATAAAAATATGAGGTTACTCTTTCAAGACCTTTTAAAACGTTTAAAACTTGTATTTTTGTTAGTCTATCAAACGAAATCTAATGAATGTGAAATTTTACACAAATACTGAAAACATCATAAGGAACATGCCTTAAAAACAGTTTTGAGTTTCATTGAGCCAATAATCTAAAATAAAATCACATAGTTTCGAAATAATTTTCGCAAGCACATATATTCAAGTTAAATGAGCAGTTGAATTTGAAAAATCATAATAAATCGAAAATAACTCAAATTGTATCAAATCAAATTTTAAAGTGACCATAACGTCTAAAAGTTTTATATTCTGAAAACAAACCACATAAAATCATTTTACTGAAGTTTTACCGAATTTTCAAAGTTAGACAAATGCCCAAATTTTCGCAGGATTTGACAGTTTGCGCAATTATTTTGAAAAATGTATAACAAATCGAAAATATAACGAAACTGAGTTATTCAAGTTGGAGATTACTCCTAACTCATTCTAGTATTTTATCATGTTAACAAAACCAAAATTCGGATATTCATACTGTACAGAAACGACGAAACAGAAAAACGGGCAGAAGCTTCAACATAAGAATGTAAAGCAAGATTTAGTCTCCTAGTTCAACATGTTTTATCACTAACACAACATCAAAATATTAATCTTCAAATCAAATAACTATATTATCACATACTAACACAAGACAATTCATAATCCTACCATATTTCGGTCTAAATTGGTAAGGAGAAAGAACAATGACTACCTTATTGAAGAGCTAAGATAATTGAGTGAAGGTGAAGCTTTCAAGGTGGGCTTGCCGGAGTTTTCCTCTCCTCACCCGAGCTGCCCTCTTCTTGCCGGAGCATGGTTGTGAAAAGGGTAGAAAGAAGGGGTGAGAGGTGAAGGATGACAATGAAGAAATTAGAAGGTAAGAAAGATCAAACTTACTACCTTGGCCAAAAGTTTTGTCTTGCATGGCTGCCTTCCAGCCATTTTCTGGAAAATCGGACCCCGGAATTGGAATCTACACGTCGAAAGGAAGCTCGGGATGAAATTTGGGCTCATTTGGTCGCCGAAAAAATTTTCCGGTGACCGGCCGGCGGTGGTCCGGTGGCCGGCCGGCGGATGTCCGGCGGCTTCCGGCAGTGAAGGTGCAGAGCACCTCTCTCTAGTCTCTCACTCTATAATTTGGGTTAAGTGAAACAAATGAGGAGGAAGGAAATGTATATATATCTCTCTCGTCTTAAACTTTAAAAATTCGCCGAGCACTCAAACGATGTCCAATTTTTACGATCTTGGTGTCCACGGGTTCATCTCGACGAGCTCTATTATTAGGTATTATAATCACGTGACAAGAAAAATTATTTTTCCAATTTAATCATGTGTAAACGTTACCGTTGTAGTCAAACATTTATCTTAAATAATTAAAATTTATAATTACGCTAAAAAAAATAAATAAAATCTTATATATTCAAACGATATTTTCTTAATAATAATAATATTAAATAAAATTTCAAATAAATGTATTGATTTTTTGGGATTTTACAGTTGGTGTGATGTAGAATCACAAATCTCTTGAAGCTCTAAGTCTGGATTCAAGGTTGATAGCTTGAGAGTATGTTCACAGTATAGCTCGCGTGCGTGTTATATTTTATACCAGACCATGGCTCTAATTATATATAGGCATTGAATTTTAAAATTCTAGCCGTTTGTTGACTAGCATGAGTTTGATTGTTGATTGCCAATCAATGATATCCATCATATCTGTTCTTGGCATGTAGAGAATGTTGACTCAATCTTGAAGTTATGGAAAGCAGATTGCCAACGGCTTCTTTCCTTCTATGTGTCAACCGAAGATTCTCTTTCCAATCCCTGTTGGATGAACTTCAATTTTGACGTGGCAAGATTGTATGATGTGTAGGATGATGTCATCTGGTGGTTTGATGACTCTATCGATCTGGTGCTTCGCTATAATTATCGATCTGGTCATTGTTCTGGTCGCTGTCTGTTACTGCAGATCGATTCCTTCTTGGCTTGAAATCCTGGTCTTCATCCTATACTATTTATGGAAATTACTTCTATAGGGATAATTCCTTTACATGATAATTCATCTCCTAATCTGTTCTCAAACAAAATTCACTTTTATATGTAGTGATCTGTTTTTACACGTAGAATAGCTTAATTAAAATGACTAAGTGTGTTTCGAAGGATCATCATCAAAACCAAAAATACATTAGGGTTCCCAACAGGTTGTGATGGTGCAAAAGTGCTTGATTGATCTGGTTCATGTGAAGTATTGGGATGGTCAGTATTCACTCCTCTTTGTTCCCCCATTTGTACATCATTGGTTGAGCAGATGGCTCGTCCCTTGCTTCCTCTTTGTCTACATCATTTGTGTCTTGAACACTTTTAAAGAAATCCATTTTATCAGCATAAAATGGTTTCAGATCAACATTGAGCAATCTGGCTTCATGCTTGCATATGACAAGGATCTGCTGGTGGTATGACTCCCTTATATAAGTTACAGTAGAAACTTGGAAGATACTCAGAAGAGTTACCTCCTCAATCTTCAACTCTTCAATCGATTTGACATTAAGTAAAGCATCAAGAACGTAGTACTCGATGTCCTTGATCAACAGATATGTTTTGACACGTCGAGCTGCACCATAGCTCTCTGGTGTCAGCTGAATTCCTGGAAAATCTTGCAGCACAGAGTGGTCTGCTTCATTTCCCAAAAGCTGAATAACTTCCTCAGCTTGTCTCTTCTTCTCAGTCTCTTAATCAACTTTCTCCTCTTCTTCTTCCTCGGTAATTTTCTTTAGACGATCTGGTGACGGTGTTGTTGTCCTAGCAGCTGAGAAATAATTTTCCTATCTAGGATCATAAGAAGATTCAGGCATCACATCATGGAGAATCTCTTGACCTGGGTCTTGAGATTCTGCTTCTGGTGAGGTAGGCGTTGTGTATTCCTTAGCCTCCTCATCTTCTGTTTCGGCTGTTGAGTAATGGAAGAAGTCCCTGTCTCGGAAGAGCTAGCCCTCTTTGCTGGTTTCCTCTTTTTCTTCTTCTCTTTTAGGTCATTCTTCTTCTCTCCCCCCTTGACTGGAGCTACCCAGGTCGGGTTAGAACTCCCCATCTCCATCAGATGGATCATATGCACATCATCTTTAACCTTGTTGAATAGGGCAGGTGAAAAACCTAAGGACATTTCGAGCTGGTATTGCTCCTTAGGTAGGGTAAGCTGGGTGTTGAATGGAATGGCTCCCTTCAATACTTGCTGCTTGAAAAATTTCTCAATCATGTAGCTAATCTTGGTGGAATGTCTCAAGTTTCTCTTCACCACCAATGATACGATCTGGTATGTATCGTCCTTTGTCTCCACAACCAATATGGCCTCCTTAGAAAATAAATCAACATGATTATGCTCCAGTTAACTTTCAAGTTAAGTACTACAGCTGTCCGAATCTTCATCTTCTCAGGAGTGACCTAGTCGTTGGATCCACAGTGCACCATGAAGATCCTCTGCACAAATTCAAATAGCAGCTTGAATCTAGGTGCAAGGAGTGATCTGTTGAACATCCTTCCAGTGTAATTTATAGGAATAACCATCAGCTTCTCCATTGCCTCTTGCAGTTGGTCTTTGGTGATCTCTGATATTTCCATCCCTTCATTTTTTAGTCTATAAGCATGCTGAATCATCTGCATCATGTCATATGTTGTTTTGCTCATTCTGTCTCCTATGGGCATCAGTACACTTGCTTCATGTCCCTGTTTTTCATCTTCCCAGGTCAAGTAGAATGTAGCGACCTGTTTTGGTAAGTACATCTCCGGATGGGATGTAACAGTATTATGGAACCCTAAATAGAGATAAAAATAGTTAATAACATATAATTATCAACTCTGGAAGTGAAATATACCAATTTTATCCATTTCCATCAAAAACACGATGAAGATCATATAAGGATTTCCAAAAATTTTGCATATAACCATGTTAATGATTCTTATTCTGAGCATGTTAAAGCTAAAACTAAAATAGCAAGTACATGAATTACCATCTTCTAAGCATGTTCAATTACAACAACAATAATTATAGGACAAAAATATATCATGCGAAGTATAGACAGTTACGATAATTCCAGAAATCTCAAGAACTTATATCATGCTTATAAAACACTATAGAAGCACATATAGATATAGAATATAAACAAATATAAACATCAAAACCTTTGCATTTCTTGAAAATGGTGAAAATTTCCTCAAGCTTCTGAAAGCCATGGGTATGATAGCCTACAAATGGTTCGGGTGAAATGTATTTTTGCACTTCGGCTACATGCTCAGGGAACTTCAAAATAACTGGTGCCATTTTCGAAAAAGATTTGAAGCTTTTTGAAAGAATTTGAAAGAGTTTCGAAAGAGATTTGAAGTCTGTAAATGTTTAAGGCTCGAGAATTATGAAGAAGAAACTGAACAGTTACTGAGTAAGTGAATCCTCCTTTTTTTCATTTTCCCGCTTTAACTCTTCCGAATTGTCACCTTAGAGATGCGTTTGACACACGCGATGGACATCTAGGGTTAGAATTAGGCGCGTGTTATTTCTACTACGCCTTTGCAACTTTCCTTCTATATTTTAGGTAATGATTTACCTTGATTACACTTTCCAATACTTGTAATAATCATTACAATTATGTAAGATTTATCAAATCTTGTTTGATATATAGAGTATACACTAAGGTTTAGTCGGTAATTATCAGAAATCGATACAAATTTCTAATTTTTCCTTTTGATTAAGGAATCTTTTATGGAAAATTAATTTCCACGTGGCATGACTAATCTTGTTGCATCTTGACAAGTAGTCTAGTGTTTGAAGTGATCTGTACTCCTTCTTTCCAGTGATCTACTTTCTGCTAATCTATTCCTAGTGATCTACATGGTTATCTAGTTCTAGTGAACTATATCCAGCTAACTGCATATACTCTTTGTTTGGTTATCTGCATAATGATGATCTGTTGAGTGATTTGGATTTAGTGATCTGCTATCGATCTACTTCTTTCATCCAAACTTAGCAGTCCTAGTTTTCCACATAGCATCTTGAACCTCTCCTCAAGTAATTCTTTTGATAAAATGTCAGCTCGCTGTATTTCTGTGTGTATCTTCTCATATGATATTTATTCTTCATTAGTTCAGCAAATTTATCACATAGATAAGCAGATTGTGATCCAAATATGATATCATCAACGTATATCTGGACTAAAATGATATATTCTTTGACTTTGATTATGAATAATGTCTTGTCAACAGAACCTCTTCTGAATCCTGACTCCAGTAAGAACGTTGATAGAATTTCATACCACGCTCTGGGTGATTGTTTCAAACCATAGACATCTTTAGCTAATCTATACACCTTCTGATCTGGATTTCCTTCTTCAAAACTTGGTGGTTGTTCAACATACACTTCTTCTTCAAGTATACCATTCAGAAATGCACTTTTAACATCCATCTGGTATACCTTGAATCTCTTGTATGCTGCATATGCTAGGAACAGTCTGATTGCTTCCAATCTGGCAACTGGTGCAAATGTTTCATCGAAATCAATGCTTTGTTGTTGAATGTATCCTTTTGCAACTAATCTGGCTTTATTTCTGACAACTTCACCATTCTCATCTCGTTTGTTCTTGAATACCCATTTGACACATATTACTCCCTGATGTTTTGGTCTGTCCACAAGGTACCAAACTTGGTTTCTTTTAAACTCGTTGAGTTCTTCTTGCATAGAAATAACCCAGTCTGTATCTTGTAGTGCTTCTTAAGCATCAGATGGTTCAACACGAGATAGGTAACAGCTTAGGAGTGCACTTTCTCCATGCATTCTTCTGGTCTTCACACGATCTGATGGGTTTCCAACAATCTGTTCTGGAGGATGATGTTCTTGTATCCATCTTCTTCTGTTGGACATCTCTTCTTCTGATATCTCAGGCTCAGGTTCTTCTGTTGGGTCATCAAATTTAGGGTGTCCTGTTGAAGATGCTTGAAAAGGGTTTTCAACTTTTGCTTCTTCAACCTCAATCTCTAGATTATTTTTCCAGCTGTTGATATCTCTGGATTCTTCAGGTTGATCTTGAGATTGTTCATTATTACCTTTTTCTACTAGTTCACTACCTTCTGGTGGAATCAATCTGGTTTGATCCAGATTGATATGTTTTGTTCCCCCTTGCTGTGAGCTGGTCTCAGCATTAGGTTGAACATCTATCTCATTCTCTTCTGTTGTATTCCATATTAGAATCTCTTCTAGTAGTATCCCTTCTGCTTTCTTGTTGTTAATCTGGTTGTGAACCTGTTCATTAGATGCTTCTCTGCATTCAATAATAGTTTCATCAAATACAATATGAGGTGTTACCTCCACAATATGAGTCCTCCGGTTGTAAACCCGATAAGCTTTACTAACATGAGAATATCCTAAAAATATTTCAGGGTCAGTTTTACTATCAAAGGTTTTCAACTGAGATTTCCTGTTATTATGGATATAACACATACAACCAAAGGTACAAAAATACTGTATCCTGGGTTTTCTGTTATTCCATACTTCATATGGTGTTTTCCCGTTTCTGAGAGTTATCACTGATCTGTTCTATGTATAACAGGCTGTGTAGATGGTTTCAGCCCAAAACTTCTTGGGTAATCTGGTTGCATTTAGCATGGTGCGAGCTGCTTCATTTAGTGATCTGTTTATTCTCTCAACTACTCCAATCTGTTGAGGTGTTCTTGCTGTAGATGTCTGGTGTGTGATACCCATCTGATTGCAATAGTCCTCAATCTTCTGGTTTAGAAATTCTGTTCCACGATCTGTTCTGATTGTTGCAACAGATGTTTCCTTTTGCTTGGTGATCTTATTGAGAAAATTTGGCAGCTTCTCCAATGTCTCTTTCTTTTTTAATAGAAAGATAACCCATGTGAATCTTGAATAATCATCAATGATGACTAGAGTATACTTCCTTCCATTTATACTTAATGGCTTAACTGGACCATATAAGTCTAGGTGAAGTAACTCAAAGATTCTGGTAGATGACTGAATCTATATCGTACACTTGTTCTGGCAGTCCTTCGACTAGCTTTTCTCTTGCAATCTTATTGATTGACTTGAAATTGAGATGGCTTAGTCCCTTGTGCCATAACCAGCTTGTTTCTGATATTGTCTTGGTGACTAGACATGTTTCGATCTGGTTATTCCATTGTACAATATACAGTCTGTCCTGCAACTTTCCGGTAAGAAGAGTTTCATCTCCTTATTTCTCACAAAACAGTTGTTAGCATAAAAAAAAAATTTGATTTCCATTAGCAGAAAATTGGCTAACTGAAAACAGATTATGACTAAGACCCTCAACATACGATACATTTGTGATGGTGGTCTTACCAATTGTGATGTTACCATAGCCACTGGTGTAGCCTTTTGAGTTACAGCCAAAAGTTACTTGTGGTCCTTCTCTTTCTACATAGTCTGATAGAGCGTTCTTGTCACATGTCATATGCTTCGAACATCCACTATCAATAATCCAGATTGTTCCCTTTGCTACTTTACTCCTTCTTGCAGTTCTTCGATCCTGCAATTATGAAATTTTAGCTACCCTTTCAACAAGTGGGTGTTTGTTTAGTAGCAAATATTCCCTTGGGAACCCAGATTAACTTGGTGTTAGGAACACATATGTAGCATGTAATCTTTCTTCTAGAATCATCTGTTCTTGATATAGCTTTATAGACAGATGGATGATTTCTCCCAACATTATCCCAGTTGATTTTCTTCTTATTGGTTGATCATGTTTTGTTAGTTTTCTTTTGCTTCTGATTTTTATCTGCTTTCACATAGTGAGCAGTTTGACCCTTCTTTTGATAGTATCTCATGTCTCATGTTTCCTTCATCATCATCTTCTGGGGTTGGTTTTTCTTGTTCTTGAGATATTTGACTTGATCTGGTATGTCCTTTCTTTCAGCAACAAACAGAGTCTCACTAGATTTTCCACTGTACCCTAGACCAGTTCTTCCCCTTTGTTGCATATCGATGATCATTTCAGCTCGTTTTTGACTTTTGTTGATTTTACTCATGTTTTTCATGCTTTTCTTCAAATTTTTTTCAACTACATCCTTTCTGTTGATCACATCTTTCACCCTGGAATTGAGTGAGTATATTTCTGCATCTTTTGTCTTGATCTGTTCTCCAAGACCACTTATTTGAGTAGAGAACTTGGTGTTTGCTTCACTCAAGAATTTTACTGTTTCATTCAGCTTGTCATTCTCTTTCATGACTTCAGAGAATAGCTTCTTTATGCTGGTGTAGCTCTTGAACATCTCATTAATTTCATCCCATGAGACTTCTGGTTCATCTTCATTTCCTAAATCATAGACAGGTTTATTTGAAAACATAGAAGCATGAGAATTCACCTCGTTCTGTTCAAACCCGTTGTCCAATCCCATGTAGCATTCATCCCAGTCTTCATCTGTTTCTTCTGCATAGAATGTTTCATCATTATCTGATGAACTGTCAGACAGATGACTTGAACTGCTGGAGTCTTCTTCAGCTATCATAGCCTTGCGTTGAGCTTTGAGTTTTCGATCTCTTTTTGCTCTTAATTCTTCTCTTTGACTTTTAGATAAGTCAGGACAATCTATCTTGAAATGACCTGTTCTACCACAGCAATAGCATGTATAATCAATAGAGTTAAAGGTTTTACCATTACTTTTTGTGTCAGCTTTGTCATCAGATCATTCTGGTTCTTTGTTCTTCTGGTATCTACCCTTGTAATTTTATAGAACCTTCGATATTTTTTGATCTAATTTTCATCTTGTCCATCCTCTTGGCAATCATGGAAAATTCCTTGAGTAGCTTATCGTAACCTCCTTCTTCTGGTGCTGCGGTTAATGCTGGTTCATCTGCTTTGCACTTCGCTTTGAAGACAGTCTCTTTATCCTTCTTCGAACTGCTTTCATTCTTCTTGTTTGAAAAGTAATATGATCCATGAATTCTCTTGATATCACATTCGTGTACAGCCAAATGATCAAACAGTGCTTCAACAGACAGATCATTGAAATCAGCACGTAGTGGCTGCATAGCAGAGTAGATCTCCCAGCTTGGTGGCAATGCTCTGAGGATTTTGAGATTCTTCTATCTCTGTGTATATTTGTTTTTTTTGAATGCAGAAACTTCAAGTAATACTTCAATAAACCTGTTCTTCATCAGTTCGATGGTTTTCCCAGCCTTCATCTTGAATTCATCGAACTTGTTACATGCTATAGACAGTTTATTCTCGATCATTGCTTTAGAACCTAAGCTTAGTTCTCTCAATGCTTCCCACATATCCTTGGCTGTATCGAGATCTTGGATCTTAGCCAGATGAACACCTTTTACCGCGCTGGAGATGATTCCTTTGGCAAAATCATCAAGATTTGCTTCACGTAATTCTTTAAGCACATTCTTCTTTAACTGGGCCAGTTTCTGTAATTCAAGTCTTCTCTTCTTGAATCACCAATGGTCCTTCCTTTATCACTTTCCACATCAGACAGTGATGAGCTTTAAGGCACATCTTGATTCTGAAACTCCATTCTCTGTACCCTTGGATAGAGAATTCCTTACATGCCCTAACAACAGATGATTCCATAATGACAGATAGGATCGATGCCAGTGAATGAAAATGGTTATCCCAGATCTATTCAAGTTGACCACGCAGGTTTCACCCTTGTGAAACAGAAACAATGGTCCTATGAACCACTGCTCTGATACCACTTGTTGGTCCCGAAAGAGTAAGGATTGGTGTATGGGGGGGCGGGAATACACCAAATACAAACTTTTCAGTTTACTTGACTATTTAATTAGAGAGATTAAGCTTTCTGAAAAGCAGATTGCTTGGTTGTGACAAACCAGATCGATCGTGTTATGTCCAGACATAAACTCTCTAGTGAATAACACTAAGCAGAAATCAAGAGTAATCTTATTCTCTAGCAGAGCATTGTGTGCAGAATATGGTGGACTTTGTCAGTGCTCTTGATTAGAAAATTTTTTTGGAAACTTAATCAAATATTTAGCAGATCGATTAAAAAGCAGTTTGAATGAGTGTGCAGATTAGTGAATAAAACAGCTGAAATTTAAAATGCAGAAAGTAAATAACACAGCTGATTACGTGGTTCGGGAAACCCCCTACGTCCACGGTCCAATCCAAACTGGATTAGATATCCACTACTAAGATACTCTTCTTATTTATACTCGCTGAGAACGAGTCACAAGTTTCAAGAACAATCTGTTTTGAAACTTATGCACGAATATCCCTTTACAACTCATAGAAAACTACTGTAACTGGATCTCTTCACATTAATCCACTAGAAAACTACTAGCTAGCGAAGATCTCCTTCTTTCTTCTCGATAAGACAGACTTGAATCGAGGTGTGATTTCGATCACGAACAGCTCAGAACACGATCTGGTGAGTACAAATCTTCTCAAATGAAAGCTTCGATGGATGAGATAATTTTTGGGTAGAGTAACAGCTTATTGATCGTAGATAATAGTCTTGTACACTTCCAATCTTTGTTCCAAGCTTTTATAGGTGTAGAATTTGAAATTCTAACTATTGAGCTTGATTGGTTTGAAATAAATGTGATTTACCAATCAAGGATATTGAATCCCTAAATTAACTCATCTTGCCTTTGGAAAGTTTGACTGAATCTTTTGTAAATAGGGAAAGCAGATTGTTGACAACTACTACTTTCCTTCTTCATGTATAGATTGATTCTCCTTCCAACTATGATAGCACGAACGTTGTGTCATTGAATTTGAGATTCATAATCAGTTAATCTGGTTAAACATGCGATTGCCAATTAACTGATAGTTGATCAGATATCATCTGGTTCATTACAGAACATCGATCTGGTCACACCAGATTGATATCGATCTGGTCACCAGCCGATCTGGTCCTTCAGAAGATAAGCTCCAGGGCATGGTAGATTCTTCTGAATGTTCTGGTGATAGCTGATCGAGTGACCTTGTATTAGATCATTTGCTTGCTTCAATCTACAGTTGATCTGGTCCACGAAAAGAAAATAAACATAATGACTTCTATATGATGAGATCCTTTACATGTTAAGTCATTTTCTAATCTGGACTAGGATCAAGTTCACTATCAGATACACTTTATATTGTAGTGATCTGGTACATGTAGAACAGATTGAGATCTAGCGAGATAAAATGAAATCTAAGTGTGTTTTGAGAGAACATCATCAAAACTTAAAATATTTGTGGGGTTCCCAACAATCTCTAGTATATTTAGGCATCGTTCTGATTCAAAAGTTGCAAGTTGAGAGTGCAGCACTCTGGTTGTTGATTCTTTGATCTCAAATGTTACAGAGACAGTGCGTTGTTTAACAACGTCCTCGATTAATTCCTTCTCCTTGTCAGCAAGCTCTACAACTAGCTTGTGAATTCCATCTATCTTCTGATCAATACCTTCCAGGCGTAAGTCAAGCTTCTCCTTGGCTAATTCAGCAGCATCTCTATCATCATCAAGCTTCTTAGTAAGCTCTTTCATTTGGTCTCATATCTTTCTCCTCAAATCTTTGTCCATGTCGTTCACGTAGTCCTTCTGATGTTGATTAAACTCAGTCAGGACTTTGGTTGCCTTTTCTTGTATCTCGTTGCAGGTAGTTGCAAGATGGTCTTGTACCCGAAAATTTATCAGATCACCTACCTGGTCATTGGTAAATGACTTGTGCTCTTTCTCTAGTAGCTCTTCCAGGTTGGTAAAACTAATGTGCTTATTCAGTTTGGTCGCTGCCCCTATTGTGTAGATTTTATTTGTGGGCTCTCCTCCGATGACTTGTTATTGGGAACCCTTCACAAATTTAGTTTTGATGATGTCCTTTCGAAACACACTTAGACTTATTTATGTTTGATAAGCCTTAACCTGTTCTACATGTAAAAGATCACTATCCTATAAAGTGAATCTAATAGAGAACAAGTCTATAGACCAGGTTAGATGATGACTTAGAATGTAAAGGACTATATCCTATAGAAGTCATCTGGTTAGCTGATGTTCTATTAGAAGAAGCAGACCAGTAGAAGCCTACAAGCAAACAGATGATTTATTCGATGGCCACTCAATCTGGTTATAAGAGAGATTATTCATAGTGATTGCAACCATGTTTTGGAACAGTTTTGAGCAGATTGATGTTAATCTGTTGACCGGATCATACAATATGAAGTGAGCCAGACCAGGACCAGATCAACTAGTCATCTGGCATACGGATAAAATTGCCTAGATCTACTTAGAAGAATCCCACACAGATTACCACATCAGCAGATCTCAAGAAGATGGAAAGTATATCATTAGAGATCAAGAATGGAAGGAGGATCAATCAACAACGCAAAGAAGGAAAGAGAATCAAACATTATCTGCTTTCCATATATCAAGGATTCGGTCAACCATTCACTCAAGGCAAGAAAAGATATTCTGGGATTCATATCTCTTGGTTGGCAATCATCATTTATTACAAGCCAATGAAGCCCAACGGTTAGAATTTCAAAATTATGCACCTATAAAAGCTTGGAATCAAGTTTGGAAGAGTACGATGCACAACTGACGATCAAAGAAAAGCTGTTACTCTGCCCAGAAATCAACTCACTTATCAAATTATTCATTGAGGAGATTTCTACATTCCAGAACGAGCTCTAAGTTCTTGATCGAAATCACACCACTCGATTTTAGTATGTCTTATCGAGAAGAAGAAGGAAGATATCTTCACTAGCTAGTAGTTTTCTAGTGGATTAATGTGAAGGTACCTTGTAGCAGTTTTAACTGCAAGTTGTAAAGGGACACGACCATTATTCGTGCATAAGTTTCAATCAGGTTGTGATTGGAACTTTTGGCTCATTCTCAGTGAGTATAAAGAGGAGAATATCTTAGTAGTGGATATCCGATCCAGTTGGGATTGGACCGTGGATGTAGGGGGTTTCCCGAACCACGTAAAAATAACTGTGTTATTTACTTTATGTATCATTATTTTTAGTTATTTTATTCACTAACGAGCATGAGCATTCAATCCGCATTCTTAATCAATCTGGTAATCTGCTCGGCTAAGTTTTTCTAAAGGTTTTCTAATAAAGAGCACAAACTAAATACACCATTTTCCGCACACAACGCTCTGTTGGATAACAAGATCACTCTTGCTATCTACTAAGTGTTTATCAAGAGATAGATTTTACTTGGACAGATTAGTTATCGATCTGGTCAGTCTAACTTCAGCAATCTCTTCACGAGAAAGCTTGATCTCTTTAAGTAATTAGTCAAGTAAACTGAAAAGTTTGTATTTCGTGTATTCCCCCCCCCCCAATACACCAAACCTTACTCTTTCGAGACCAACACTTGTCCAACGGGTTCTTCCTCGATAGGATCAAGGATTATTGTCGGTGTCTTCTTCTTCCTCTTCTTTTGTTGCTTTTCCTTATTACTCCCTTCAACAGTTTCTTTCTCGGGCAGAGCAGATGGCTGGTCTGCTGTAGAAGTTGATTATTCTGGTTCAGCTGACGCTTGAGCTATTTTAGTATGTGAGGGTTGTGATTGATCTGGCTAGTGTTGTTGGGCTGGTGTTGTATTGGGCTGTTCTGGTACACCAGAAGTACTTGGTTGATCAGATTGTACTTCTCTTTCGTCCTCCATGTGTACATCTGGTTGAGCAGATAGCTCGTCCCTTGCTTCTTCTTCGGCCTCATCATCTGTATCAGGCACACTCTCAAAGAAACCCATTTTATCAGCATAAAATGGCTTCAGATCAGCATTCAACAATCTGGCTTCATGTTTGCAGATGGCAAGGATCTACTGGTGGTATGACTCCCTGATGTTAGTGACAGTAGCAACTTGAAAATACTTAGAAGAGTGGCTTCCTCGATTTTCAACTCTTCAATCAATCTAACAGTTGGATAACTTCCTCAGCTTGTCTCCTCCTCTCTGTTTCTTCATCCACTTCCTCCTCTTCATCCTCCTCAGTGATTTTCTCCAAACGATTTGGTGACGGTGTAGTTTGTTAGGTATTTGAAGTCTGTTGTTATTTGTAATGTTGACCTAACATGTGTTTTTGTGTTTCTTCATAGGAATGTTGACTTAGCGGCTGACTCAACATAACAACTGGTGTTGACTTAGCGTCCAACGCAACAGCCACGTGGAAGGATGACTTGGATGCACGAAGGAAGGATGACTTGGATGCACGAAGACTTGAAGGAAGACCAAGTCATACTAGGCAGTTGAGTGTTTCATGCTAAGTGGAATTCTATTCCACAAATCTCGGAGTCAACAAACAAATTGAAGTAGTTCCACAATTCCAGGCAGATTTGCGGAGCACAACAACTGAACTGCGAGAATTGTGGAGACATGGGCTGAATAGTTGTTATACTTATGGATCCAAGCCCATGTAGTCTATCTATAAATACTTGAGTCATTCAAAAGCTAGAGAGACGTTCTTTTGCAGATAAAGTTCGTAGTTTTTAATTCTGTATGCTCTTAGTTCGTAAGAACATACATTTAGTATTATAGTATTAGTGTTGATGTTATTGTTGTGCTCAACATTGTAATAGCTCAACACTTGTTTTGATTATTCTTTTTGGCCGTAAGGATTCCGTGTAGGTTATTAATTCATAACCTACGCAAAAAATTATCTCGTGTCTTTTACCTTTAGCTTCCGTATATATTCACTTAGAGTAGGTTGATACACTTTCATAGTTGTTCTAGCCGGTGAGAAATCTTTCTCTTGTCTGGGGTCATAAGATGATTCTGGCATTACATCATGAAGAATCTCTTGATCTAGATCATGAGATTCAGATTCTGGTGAGGCAGGCTGTGTCTTCCTTAGCCTCTTCCTCTTCTGCTCGGGCTGCTATGTAGTGGAGAATGTCTTTGTCTCTGAGGAGCTAGCCCTCTTTGCTGGCTTTCTCTTCTTCTTCTCCTCCTTCGGATCCTTCTTCTTCTCTTCCCCCTTAAATGGGGCTACCCAGGTTGGGTTAGAATTCCCTATCTCCATCAAGTGTTGCATGTGAACGTCATCTTTAACCTTATTGAACAAAGCAGGTGACAGACCTAAGGACATTTCGAGCTGGTATTGCTCCTTAAGTAGAGTGAGCTGGGTATTGAATGGAACTGCTCCCTTCCATACTTGTTGGTTGAAAAACTTCACAATCATGTAGCTAATCTTGGTGGAATGTCTCAAGTTCCTCTTCACCACCAAAGAGACAATCTAGTCATTTTCATCCTTAGTTTCCACAACCAATCTGGCCTCCTTAGCTAATAGATCAAATAGAATTCTGCTCCAGCTGACCTTTAGATTGAGTACTATAGTTGTCATAATTTTCATCTTCTCCGGAGTGACCTGGTCATAGGATCCACTGTGTGTCATGAATATCCTCTGCACGAACTCAAATAGTAGTTTGAATCTAGGTGCAAGTAGCGATCTGTTGAACATCCTTCTAGTGTAATGCATTGGAATAACCATAATCTTTTCCACTGCCTCTTACAGTTGTTCCATGGTGATCTCTGACAAATTCATCCCTTGATCCTTCAAACTATAGGCGTGTTGAATCATCTGCATCACGTCGTATGTTGTGTTGCTGTTCTATCTCCTATGGGCATCAAAACACTTGTTTCATGCCCCTGTTTCTCATCTTCCCAGGTCAAGTAGAATGTAGCGACCTGTTTTGGTAAGTACATCTTCGGATGAGATGTAACAATGTTATGGAAGCCTAAATTGAGATTTAAAATAGTTAATAACATATAATTATCAACCCAAGAAGAAAAATATACAAATTTATCAATTTTCATCAAGAACACGATGAACACCATATGATAATTTCCAGAATTTCAGTATATCATCAAACATATTTCTTACTCCTAAACGTTCAATCAAGTAGATAAGACAATATAAAAAGTACATGAATCATCATAACTTAAACATTTTCAAACTAAACTCTTGGGAACCCTTCACAAAATTTAGTTTTGATGATGTCCTTTCGAAACACACTTATATAGACTTACTTCTGCTTGATAGGCCTTAACCTGTTCTACATGTAACAGATGATTATCCTATAAAGTGAATCTAATAGAGAACAAGTCTATAGACCAGGTTAGATGATGACTTAGAATATAAATGATTATATCCTATAGAAGTAATCTAATTAGCTTATGTTCTATTCGAAGAAGCAGACCAGCAGAAGCCTATAAGCAAACAGATGATTAAGTTTCACTTGTTATTTACTTTACACATCTTAACTTTCACTTGTTTTATTCTCTAACCAGCACGAGTATTCAATCTCCATTCTTAATCAATCTGTAAATCTACTTGGTTAAGTTTTTCTAAAAGTTTTCTAATAAAGAGCACAGACTAAGTCCACCATATTCCGCATTCAACGCTTTGTTGGATAACAAGATCAATCTTACTATCTACAAAGTTTTTATCATGAGAGAGATTTTATTTGGACAGATAAGCTATCGATTTGGTGAGCGATCTGGTCAGTCAAAATTAAGCAATCTCTTCACGGGAAAGTTTGATCTCTCTTAGTAATTAGTAAAGTAAATTGAAAAGTTTGTATTTGGTGTATTCTCCACCACACACCAAACCTTGCTCTTACGGAACCAACAAGTGGAATCAAAGCAGTGGTTCAAATGACCATTGTTTCAGTTTCACAGGGTTTAAACCTGCGTGGTCAACTTGAATAGATCTAGGAAAACCATTTTTCATTCACGTGCATACAATCTGTTATCATAGAATCTTTTGTCATTAGAGCATGCGAGGAATTCTCTATTCAAGGATACAGAGAATGGAGCTTCACAATCAAGATGTGCCTAAAATCTCATCACTGCCTGATGTGGAAAGTGATAGAAAAAGGACCATTAGCTATCTATGAAGAAAAGACTCGCATCACAGAAACTGGAATAGTCAAACAGAACGTGCTTAAAGATCCCAGAACGTACACATCTGAACAATGATGCGAAGCAAATCTGGATAACTTTGCCAAAGGAATCATTTCCAGCATAGTCAAAGGATTCCATTGGCTAATATTCAAGATCTGGATACAGCCAAAGAGATGTGGGAAGCATTGCGTGAACTCAGCATAGGTTCGGAGGCCATGATCGAGAACAATCTGTCATTAGCCTGCAACAAGTTTGATGAATTCAAGATGAGACCTGGATAAACCATTGAACAGATGAAGAACAGGTTTATTGAAGTCTTGCTTGAAGTATCTGCATTCAACAAGAACAAGTACACTCAGAGAGAGAAAAATCTCAAGATACTAAGAGCACTACCACCAAGCTGGGAAATATACTATGCAATGCAACCACTACGTGCTGATTTCAACGATCTCTCAGTTGAAGTTTTATTTGATCATCTGGCTATTCATGAATGTGACATTAGAAGAATTCATGGACCAGATCATGCATCAAGCATGAAGAATGAGAGCAATTCTAAAAAGGAAAAAAAAAATAGCCTTCAAAGCCAAATGTGTAGCAGATGAACCGGTAGCACCTGCTGTACCAGAAGAAGGAGGTTATGACAAGCTGTTCAAGGAATTTTCTATGATTGCAAAGAGAATGGACAAGATGGAAGTTAGATCGACAAAATATCATAGATTCTACAAGGATAACAAAAGTAGATTTAAGAAGAATAGAGATCAAGATCGATCTGATAGCAAAGGCGCGTAAAAGGTAATGGTAAGACATCTAACTCTAATGATTATACTTGTTATGGTTGTGGCAGAACAAGTCATTTCAAGACAGATTGCCCTGACCTATCGAAAAGTCAGAGAGAAGAGTTAAGAGAAAAAAGAGATCGAAAGCTTAAAGCTCAATGTAAAGCTATGCTAGCTGAAGAAGATTCAAGCAGCTCGAGTCATTTATCAGATAGCTCATCAGAGAACGATGAAGCATTCTATGAACATGACACAGAAGAAGATTGGGATGATTGCTACATGGAAATTAACAACGGTCTTGACCAGATCGAGGTAAACTCTCATTTTTCTATACTTAACCAGATCGAGGTAAACTCTCATGTTTCTATATCATCAAATAAACCTATCTATGATTCTGGTAATGAAGATGAAGCTAAAGTCTCATGGGAAGAGGTTAACGAGATGTTCAAAAGCTATACAAGCATAAAAAAATTATTTTCTGAAGTCATTAAGGAGAATGACAAGAACAAAACAGTAAAGACACTGAGTGAAGCAAACAAAATGTTTTTTGTTCGAGTAAACGATCTGCAAGGACAGATCAAGACCAAAGATGCAGAGATCTACTCACTCAATTTAAAGGTAAAAGACTTGATCAATAGGAAGGAAGTAGTTAAAGAAAAGTTGAAGAAGACCATTGAGAACATGAGCAAGATCAACAAAAGTCAAGAACGAACTGATATGATATTTGATATGCAGAGACGTGGAACGGCTGTATTAGGTTATACTGGACAAGCAAGTGTAACCAAGTTCTTAATTGAAAGAAGGAATATATCATATCAAGTTAAAGATTTGAAGAACAAGAAGAATCAGCCCTAGAAGATGATGATGAAAGAAGCAGGAGGTAAACGGTACTATCAAATGAAAGGTCAACTTGCTCACTATGTTAAAACTGATGGAAACCAGAAACAGAACAAGACTAGCAGGTCATCAACTAAGAAGAAGATTAACTGGAATAATGTAGAAAGGAACCATCCATCTGTCTACAAAGAAATCTCAAGAACAAATGATGCAGGGAGACAGATTACCTGTTATATTTGTGTTCCTAACACTAAATTAATTTGGGTTCCTAAGGGAACATTTGCTACTAACCAAGCATCCATTCATTGAAAGGGTAGCTAAGTCTATGTAATTGCAGGATCGAAGAGCTGCAAGAAGGAGTCAAGTAGCAAAAGAAACCATCTGGATTAATGATAGTGGATGTTCTAAGCATATGACATGTGACAAGAATTCTCTATCATATTATGTGGAAAGACGAGGTCCACAGGTAACTTTTAGTTGTAACTCAAAAGGTTATATCAGAGGATATGGTAATGTCAAGATTGACAAGACCACTATCTCCAATGTATCTTATATGGAGGGTCTTAGTCATAATCTGTTTTATGTTAGCCAATTTTGTGCTAGTGGTAATCAGATTGTTTATTATGCTAACAACTGTTTTGTGAAGAACGAGGAAGGAGATGAAATTATTCTTATTGGGAAATTGTAGGACAGATTGTACATTGTTCAATGGACGAACCGGATCGAAACATGTCTAGTTACTAAGACAATCTCTGAGACAAACTGATTATGTCTATCAACAAGATTGCAAGAGAAAAGCTAGTTGAAAGATTACCAGATCAAGTGTATGACAGAGATCATATTTGTGAAGCATGCCAAGCTGGGAAACGGACCAAGTCATCTTTTTCTAGCAAAGCAGCTCACTCGTCTTTCAAGATTTTAGAGTTACTACATTTAGATTTATTTGGCCCTTTCAAGCCATTAAGTATTAATAGAAGAAAGTATACTGTGGTTATCATTGATGATTACTCAAGATTCACTTAGGTCATCTTTCTATTCAAGAAGAAAGAAACGTTGGAGAAGTTGCCTAATTTTCTCAACAAGATTACTATGCAAAACGAGACTACTATCATGATAATCAATACAGATCAAGGGACAAAATTTTTGAACCAGACGATTGAAGCATATTGCAACCAAATTGTAAAGGGACTACAAATCATTAAGCACAAAGAGACTACTATCATGATAATCAATACAGATCAAGGGACTACAAAATGGAATAGTTGAGAGGCAGAACAAATCATTGAAAGAAGTAGCTCGCACCATGCTTAATGCAACCAAATTACCAAAGAAGTTTTGGGCATAAGCCATCTCTACATGACATGTTACACACAGAACAGATCGGTGATAACTCTCAGACATGGGAAGATACCATACAAGATCTGGAACAAAAGAAAGCCTAGGATATAGTATTTTCGTACTTTTGGCTGTATGTGTTACATTCATAACAATGGAAAATCTCAATTGAAAACCTTTGACAGCAAAGCTAACCCTGGAATATTTTTAAGATATCCAGATGTTAGCAAAGCTTATAGGGTTTACAATAAGAAAACTCATGTTGTGGAGGTAACACCTTATATTGTATTTGATGAATCTATTCTTGAATACAGGGAAACAGGTGACGAACACCTTCACAACCAGATTAACAGTAGAAGATCAACAAGGATACTACTTGAAGATATCCTGATCTGGAATTCAACAGAAGGGGACAAGATCGATGTTCAACCTATAGCTAAGACCAACACACATCAAGAAGGAACGACTCACATTGAACTGGACCAGAAGAGACCGATTCCAGAAGACAGTGAACTTATAAGAACAGATGATAGAGAATTTGCCTAGAGTCAACCTAAAGAATCCAGAGAGATTAGCAACAGCCAGGATATCAACTAAGAGAAACAAAGAAGAAAATCCATTTCAAGCAACTTCAACAGCACACCCTGAGTTTGAGGAAACAACAGTAGAAGCAGAACCTGAGATATCAAAAGAAGAGATGTCCAGATGAAGGAAGTGGATGCAAGATCATCATCCACCAGAACAGTTTGATCGAAACCAATCAGATCGAGTGAAAACCAGATGAATACATGGAGAGAGTGCACTTCTAAGTTATTACATATCTCATGTTAAACCAACTGATGCATATGAAGCACTACAAGATACAGATTGGATCATTGCTATGCAAGAAGAACTCAATGAGTTTAAGAGAAATCAAGTTTGGTAACTTGTAGATCGACCTAAACACCAAGAAGTTATAGGTGTTAAAGAACAAGCGAGATGAGAATGGTGAAGTTGTCAGAACCAAAGCCAGATTAATTACTAAATGATACAGTCAACAAGAAGACATTGATTTTGATGAGACATTCGCACCAGTTGTCAGATTCGAAGTAATCAGATTATTCTTGGCATATGAAGCGTACAAGAGATTTAAAGTGTACCAGATGGATGTCAATAGTGCTTTGTTAAATGGTATTATCGAAGAAGAAGTGTATGTGGAACAACCACCTGGATTTGAAGAAGGAAACCCAGACCAGAAGGTTTATAGATTACCTAAAGCAGTTTATGGGTTGAAACAAGCTCCTAGAGCTTGGTATGAGACATTATCAACATTTCTGCTGGAATCAGGATTCAGAAGAGGATCTGTTGACAAGACACTGTTCATAATCAAAGTCAAAGAACATATCCTTTTAGTACAGACATATGTTGATGATATCATTTTTGGATCACAATCTAGTTATTTATGTGATAAGTTTGCGGAGTTTATGAAGAATAAGTATCAAATGCCCATGATGGGCGAAATGAATTTCTTTCTAGGTTTACAGGTGAAGCAGCTACCATATGGGATATTCGTTAATCAAGCGTAGTGCATACAAGATCTGATCACCAAATTTGGAGTCCAAGATAGTAATCTTGTCAAGATTCCAATGCAGACCAATGGGAAAATTGATCCAGACTCAGAGGGCAAACCAGCAAACATAACTCAATACAAGGGTATCATTGGTTCATTATTATACTTAACTGCTTGTCAACCTGACATTACTTTTGCAGTTGGAGTATGTGCTAGATACCAGGCCAACCCCAAAGAGTCACATATGTGATGACAATTTTGAGTTAACAAGTTATTTAGACTCAGATTATGCAGGATGTAAGTTGGACAGAAAGTCAACATCTAGAACCTGTCAATTTCTTGGAAACAAACTGATCTCATGGCTTTCAAAGAAGCAAACATCTATTGCCACATCAACATCAAAAGGAGAATATATGGCAGCTGGAAGTTGTTGTGCGTAGATACTTTGGTTAAAGCAGCAGCTCAAAGACTACGAGATCGATGTATAAGAGATACTTATATTCTGTGATAGTTCAAGTGCTATTGCCATAATGCAAAATCCAGTCTTACATACGAGATGCAAGCATGTAGATGTGAGACATCACTTTATACGAGATCATATGGAAAGGAAGCAAGTACAGATCGAAAAGATACACATAGAAGTTCAACGAGCTAATATCTTGACAAAAGCACTACCAGAAGAGAGATTCAAGATACTATGTGGAAAGCTAAGATTGCTGAATTTAGATGAAAGGATCATATCGACATCAGATCATTAAATCAGATCATATAGCAGAATGAAGAAGTGCAGATCACGAACTATGAAAGTTCATGAAGTACAGACTATGTGATTACAGATCATCATACAGATCGTGAAAATCAGATTGATAGTTAACAGAGTATGGAAGTTATGAAAAACATATCACATTTCAGTTCATGAGGACCAGATAGTCAGCAAATAACTTAAAGAAGAAGTGAAGACCAGATCATCTGGTGTTAACACTTATCAGAAATTAACTTTCCAAAATAGATTACTTAGTCAAGGGTGAACTTAGAAATTAGTATCGATTTATGATCTAAACACCGCCCAATCCTAGTTTATAAAGTTATTTTCTGACATAGATTTTCTAAATCTTCCATAATTGTGATGATTAGTACAGGTTTTAGTAACTGTGATCGAGGAAAATCATTACCAAAATAAAAGAGGGAAAGCTACAGTGGTTAGAAGGATTGACACGCTCTACATTCCAATCTTAGGATCTAGCGCGTGTATTAGACGCAGAGGAAGGCGGCAAAAAGTAAAGCTAAAGCGGGAAAACCTAAAAAGGGAGAATCTCATCTTAAACCTTAAAACTTTATCCCTTTCATCATAGTCGTCCATTTATTTCTTATATATATGCGTAGTACTTACTCATAACTGTTCACCTTACACTTCATTTCACCGAGCACTTAGGGGTTTTTCAGTTTTCAAATCTCTTTCGAATGCTTTTCCAAACCTCAAAACTTTTCAAAATGGCACAACAATCTTCATTGTTTCTTGAGCATGTTGCCAAAGTTCAAAAATATCTTTCACCTGAGCCATTTGCTGTTTATGAGACCCATGGATTTCAAAAGTTGGAAGAAGTATTTTCGGTTGTCAAGAAATGCATAGATTTATTAGCGTTTATAGTTTGTATTTTTTTGTGTTAATGGAACCTGCTAAGCATGTTTTAAGTTAAAAGTTTCTGATATATTGTAGCTATACTTATGATTTCTAGAGATATGCTTAAATGTTTTCAGTGTTTATGTTTTAAGCCTTGGAATGTCTGCTTACTTGATGCATAGATAGAAATCTGGAAATTTATCTTAGTATTCTTCGTGTTCATGTCTAAAAATCTGAGATTTTCTATATATTTTCCTATTGGGACTTGTGATTGCATGGTATTCACCTCTCTCTCGGCTATGTATCTGGCCAAGCGAACAGCCACCTTCTATCTGTGTTGGTCTCGAAAGAGTAAGGTTTGGTGTATGGGGGGGGGGGGGAATACACCAAATACAGACTATTCAGTTTACTTGGTTAATTATAAGAGAGTTCAAGCTATTCTTAAACAAGAAATTGCTCGACAGATGACTTACCAAATTGATCAACAGATCGATACCAGATCAGTCCAGACAAATTGCTCTCTTGTGTAGAAGCTCAGATAATAATAAGAGTGATCTTATTACTTTCTAAGTATTGAGTGTGAGTGCGGAATAATGGTGGATTTAGTTGGTGCTCTTGTTTTAGAAAACCTTAAGTAGTTAACCAGATCGTTAAGCAGATAGATTGAGATGCAAACTATATGAAGGTGTAGAGAGTTAGAATAATAAACAATTGAAAATAAATATGTAGAAATATAAATGGCACAGTTGTTTAACGTGGTTCGGGAAAACCCTACGTCCACGATCTGATCAAAACTAGATCAGATTATCAACTACTAGGATACTCTACTTCTTTATACTCGTGGAGAACGAGTCACAAGTATCAATCAAAGCTAGAGAGATACTTATCCACGAAGTAAGGGTCGTGTCCCTTTACAATAGATTACCTCTACGTTACCACTAGAAAACTACTAGCTAGCAGGGTGATCTCCTTTCTCTCGATAAGACAGACTTGAATTGAGGTTGGTTTGGTGTGATGTAGAATCACAGATTGATTGAAGCTCTTAGTCTGGTTCAGAGATTGCTTGAGAGTATGATGTCAATGTAGCTCGCGTATCTCTTCTAGATTTTGAACTTCATTTATATAGGCATTGAATTGAAAATTCTAGCCGTTGTTGATTGGCGTGAGATTGATTGTGGATTACCAATCAATGATATCCATCATATCTGTTCTTGCCTTGTAGAGGTGTTGACTCAATCCTCTAAGTATGGAAAGCAGATTGCTAACGGTTACTTTCCTTCCTTATGTCAATCGTGGATTCTCTTTCCAAACCCTGTTGGATGGACTTTAATTTGACGTGGCAAGAGGATATGATGTGTAGGATGATGTCATCTGGTGGTTTGATGACTCTATCGATTTGGTAATGCACTGTGATCATCGATCTGTTCGGTGATCTAGTTGCTGTCTGTTACAGCAGATCGATTTCTTGTTGGCGTGAATTCTTGGCCTTCATCCTATACTATTTATAGAAATGACTTTCTATAGGAAAAATTCATTTACATGCTAAGTCATCTCCTAATATGTACTTTATCAGAATTCACTTTATATGTAGTGATCTGTTAACACGTAGAACAGTTTAACTCTAAAAAGACCAAGTGTGTTTCGAAGAGATCATCATCAAAACTAGAATACATTAGGGTTCCCAACAATCTGACATGGCATGATGAGAAGGATGGAAATAAGCCAACCTGTTAATGCCAATTGGTGACAGAACCAGCAAAACCACCTACGATGTACTAGCGATGATATATCAAGCATACCGGTTGAAGGACGAAGGGATGGAATTGTGAGAAATCACCCCTGAACAATTGCAAGAAGCAGTGGAGAAGGTGATGGTTATTCCCATTCACTATACTGGGAAGATGTTTCAGAGATCATTGCTTCAACCAGGGTACAAACTTGTGTTTGAGTTTGTGCAACGCATCTTCATGACGCACAGTGGGTCCTACGACCAAGTCACTCCATAGAAGTTCAGAATCATGACTGCCGTGGTTCTAAACATCAAAGTCAACTGGAGCAGAATTTTGTTTGACTTGCTAGGGAAGGAAGCCAGACTTGTGAAATGGACGAAGGATGCCAACGGTAACACCCTGCCAGTGGATGTGAAGAGAAACTTGCGATACTCCACAAAGATAAGCTTCATGGTGGAGAAATTTTTCAAATAACAAGTTTGAGAAAATGGTGTGGAGTTCAATACAAGGCTGACCATACCTAAAGACCAGCACCAGATCCAGATGTTCTTAGGGATAACACCTGCATTGCTGAACAAAGTATCAGATGATGTGCATCTGGAAGCACTGTAGGAGATGGGGAGCTCAAATCCCAATTGGATGCCACCATCCGAAGGAGAAGAGAAGAATAAAGAGAAGGCAGCCAAAGTGAAGATGCAGAAGGAGAAAGCACAGAGGAAGCCACCTACCAAGAGGGCAAACTCTGTTGACACTGATACATCAACAACAACCCATCAGACAAAGCACAAGAGGATAAGACTCAAGAAAGTTCAACCTCATTCTCCATCACCAACAGGAGATTCACAACCAGAGACAACCACTCATCAACCAGAGGGAGAGATTCCACAACAAGAGGAAATAGCTCAACTGACAACAGAGATTCCTCAATATGTGGAGCCAGAGTCCACTTTTGACCTTAGTCAGGCCAAGGACTTCTCTACTGCGAGGAAAACAACACCCTCACCAGATCACATGCAGAAGATCAGTGAGGAAGAATAGGAGGAAGAGGAAGTTGATGAGGAGGTGGAGAAGAAAAGACAAGCAGATAAGGTTATTCATTTGTTGGAAAATGAGGCAGAACATTTTGTTCTCCAAGATTTTTCGGGTATTCACCTACTGCCATAGAACTATGGAGCAGCTCGAAGGGTGAAACTATATCTACTGAACAAAGACAGTTAGTACTACGTCTTTGATGCACTCCTGCAAACCAGATGAAGCGAAGAATTGAAGGTGGAAGATGCCACTTTTTTTAGCCTTCTTCAAGCAAATACTGTTAGAGAGATAAGGGCAGAATATCACCAGATGATTCTAGCCATTACGAAACATGAAGCCAAATTTCTCAATATAAACATGACACCATCGATAGAATGGATTTCTTCACAAGTATTACTGGGTCAGATGATTAAGCTGACCAGGATGTGCAGTTGGGTGATCAAGGAGATGACCATGACCATGACCAACTAGAAAGACCCAGCACATCTGGTGCAGCAGACCAGTCCAAGTCACCAGCAACAACACCAGTAGAGAAAGAAGGAAGTAAAAAGGAGGCTGAGAGGCCAAAGAAGAGAACAAAGAAGATCCCAACTATGATCTTGGATCCAGTTGATGAAGAGCCAGTAGGACAAGTCATTGGAAGAAAGACAACCAATGAGATATACACTCAAGGGGCCGCTTCAAGATTGAAGAAACACGTTGCTTTCTATGATCTGGAAGAGATTCTGGAGAGAGAACAAAAGTCATTAATTCAACAACTTACAAGTTGATGACTTGATCACACTTAGAGTACAAGACCAGATGACCAGCACTTGCAACATCATCCAGGAGAAGGCCACACTAGTCCGAGAGATTTGCGCAGAAAGCTCAGAGACATCAAAAGGATTATGTGAATGACATGGAGTAAGATATGCACATAAAGCTCAGAGACAAGGTCAAAGAGCTAAACAAGAAGATGGATGATGACAGAGCAGCAGCTGAAGCAGCTCGAGAGAAATCAGATCAAAAGTTGGAGTCTGTAGAGGAGAAGATCCAAAACATTCACACTCTGATCACTGACCTGACAGCCAAAAAGAAAGATCTCATTGATGAGGCAATTAAAGCTCAATCTGCATCTATTACAGCTGAAGTCAAGGTGGCTACTACCGCGGAGATTCATGCAAAACTTGCTACCTTTGAGAGGGAAAGGTTTGTGGAGATAATGAAGAGCCATCAAGTCAAGGTTCTCAATGATCTGCTTTATCTGACTCCCGCGGAATTCGATCACTAGAACACCAGGCTTAACAATGTGAAATAACTTCAAGGCACCTATGACGCGACTCTTTCCACAATGAATAGCAGACTGGAGAAGAACTTAGGGGATGCAGACTAGAACATCACTTTGTTGTGTAACTGCAAAGCAGATGCTGAGCAGAAGCTCGAGGAGATGAAGGCAGAGATCGATTCCCTTCGCACACTCATCAAGACCACATTTTGGCTGTCAGGTTCAAAATCTATTTGTGATTCTAAATCACACCAACCTAACCTCGATTCAAGTCTGTCTTATCGAGAGAAAGGAGATCACCCTGCTAGCTAGTTGTTTTCTAGTGGTAACGTAGAGGTAATTTGTTGTAAAGGGACTCGACCCTTATTAGTGCATTAGTATCCTTCTAGTTTTGATTGATACTTGTGACTCGTTCTCCGCGAGTATAAAGAAGAAGAGTATCCTAGTAGTGGATAATCTGATCTAGTTTTGATCAGACCGTGGATGTAGGGATTTCCCGAACCACGTTAAACAACTGTGTCATTTACCTTTCTGCATATTTATATTCTGTTGTTTATTTATTCTAACCCTTGCACTATCATTTAAACTGCATCTCAATCAACCTGCTTTAACGATCTGGATTATAATTAAGGTTTTCAATATAAGAGCACCAACTAAGTCCACCATATTTCCGCACACACAATACTTTGAAAGTAATAAGATCACTCTTATTATTGTCTAAGTATTTACACTAGAGAGCAACCTGTTTGGATTGATCTGCTATCGATCTGTCGATTGATCTGGTCAGTCATCTACCGAGCAATTTCTTCTATAAGTCAGCAACACAACTTACAACGTACTAAACATCATTGATGAAGTCTATAAGCTGAAAGATGAAGGGCTTAGCCTTAGTGATCTTACGGACGAGCAACTCCAGGAGGTCATTGAGATGGTGATGGTAGTGCCCATTCATTACACGAACAAGATGTTCAACAGGGCACTACTCGCTCCTGAATTCAAAATCATCTTTGAATTCGTCCAGCGCATTTTCATGAACCACAATGGTTCCTACGATCAGGTCACCCCAGAGAAGTTCAAGATTCTGGCTGCCGTTGTGCTTAACCTACCTGTGAACTGGAGCAGAATACTCTTCGATCTCTTGGCAAAAGAGGCCAAGATGATCACATTCATAAAATGGGCAAGCCCTGGAATAGAAGTATGAAGGAGCAGCTTGAGGCACTCTACCAAAATCAGCTTCATGCTGGAGTCATTTTTCAAACAGCACAAATGGGATACCATAGTCGAGTTCAACACCAGACTACACTTTCCCAAAGACCAACATCAAATTGAGATGTCAATGGGAATTTCTGCTAATCTGATTGCACGGGTAACAGACCCTGTTTTTGCAAATGCACTGATGGAGATGGGAAACTCCAACCCGATCTGGGTTCCACCGTCTGCTCCTGCCGAGAAATCAACTAAGTCCAAGGTCACGAAAGAAAAGCCTGTTGAACGGACTCCTTCCAAAAGAGTGACTAGGAGGGCCAGCTCAGTTGATACTGACGCCTCCACAGCAGCCCAACAACCCAAACCAAAGCGAAGGAGATTACAGAAACTTGCTGAATCTGTGGAAGAGGTCCAGATTCCAGATCCTCCAATTATTGAAACATCCATCCCTCAACAGGAGGTAGAAGATGAGGTTGAGGAAGAGATTCTGGTCGGGGGTCCACCAGAGGATGTTGTCCCCATCTCCTCCCTGGACCCCAGTCAAGCAAAGGACTTCTCACCCGCTCATACTGCCAGTCCATCATCTGCAGAACAACTTGAGCAAATCGATGAGGAAGTAGAAGGAGCAGATGAATCCTCGGATGAGGATGTGGAGAAGAAAACAGCCGAGACTGTGGTCAAACTACTAGAAGCTGAAGCCGACCACTCAGTTCTCAAAACATTCCCAGGCATCCAGCTCACACCAGAGAGCTATGATGCAGCTAAAAGAGTCAAACTGCTGCTCCTTATCAAGGATAAGGAATTTTATGTGCTTGACGCGCTGTTGAAAGTCAGATCAATAGCTATGCTTAAGGTAGAAGAAGCAACTTTCTTGAACATTTTTGACGTCTCTTCTATTGCAGAGTTGAGAGAAACCTACCCACAGACCATTCTTGCCATCGCTCAACACGAAGCTCAAACCTTACAGATCGATCTGAGATCGATATATGAAAGGCAGGAATGTTACAATTTTTTGAAAGTGTGGTAGATGAAGAAGAAGAAACTGCTGAAGCTCACCAACAGGGTGCAGCTACACAAGAGTCAGAACCAGATCAACATATGGCTGATGTCACAGAACAGACCGTGGATCCAGCCAAGACACGCAAGATACAGATTGCAGTGGTTGATTATCCACATGAGAAATCTGAGCCAGCTGGACAGAGGGTGGGAGGTATACAAACAGATGACATTTACTCCCCTGCTGTCGCAGCAACAATGGAAGAGTTCGTGGAGTCAACCAGCTTAGAGAATATATTGATGACCCAGCATCAATCCCTATCCAACGAACAAGTAAAAGATTTGATCTCCAAAAAGGTGGATAAATACATGTACGGGACTCTCTCCACAGTCCAAGATCAGGCCACTCGCATTCTCACTGAGTTCAATAACCATCTGAAATCCCATGTTGACCAGGCTGACTCAGACTTGAGAAGAGTGTGCAGAATAAAACTAGAAGAGCTCAGTAAGAAGATGGACGATGATCGATCTGCTGCCGAGTAGAGAAAGGAACAGATCGATCAGACTCTAGCAACTATGAAACTTAAGGTCAATGAGATGTACAAGATTGTTACTGAGTTTGCAAAGAACGAGAAGGACATGGTTCATACCATTGTCAGGGAACAGACAGATGGCATAGCTGCTGAAGTGATCAAGGCTGCTAATGCAGAAACCAGATCGCTGTTCAGAAAGTTTGAAACCGATGGAAAAGATTTTGTAGCAAGAAAGATGAAAGAACTGCGCTACCCAATGAAGGCCTTAATTGACTCTTTTTTTGATGAGATTGGAGTGATAAAGGAGGAGCAAGAGACTCTCACTGCCAGTCTGGCCCAGACAAAGACATCATTCCAAAAGCAGATCGATGACTCTAACCTCAACATCACCTCCCTGCTTCCACAAAGGATAGATTCCAAAAAGGAAGTAAATGAGTTAAAGGAGGAGGTCACCTCCCTTAAGGCACTCATCGATATGTATGTTGATGATGTCGAAAAGGGGGAAGGATCCAAGAAGAAGAACGAGAAAGGAAAGGAGGTTACAGTTGAAAAAGGCAAGGGGCAATCTGTTGCCACGGATGAAAGAACAGAGGCTCAACAGGAGCAACAGATTGCACCAGATCGACCAACTCCACCATCTGCTAAAATTCAAAAGACATCATCTTCAAGCAGATCGAGCCACTCTCAACCAATAAAGAGAAAGAAAAGATCTGGATCTGGCTGGTTCTCATCTGCTCCTATCAAGACGAACAAGACAAAAGAAGGAGAGACCAGCTGGGTACCAGATCACTTGAAGAATGGATGGGAAGGTTTGAAATATGGCTTCATAATGTGCCGGTACTTCATCAGAGAACCTGTCTACTGCGAGGGCACACCCAATGAGGCATTCAATTTATATTTAAACATGAATGATGCCAAGGATTTGGTGGAAGCTATTAGAGAAGCAGCAGCAAGAGCTCAAGTCACCATCACTGCACCAAAAAGAGAATTTAGAGAATGTCCAGAGATTCCTGGCACCAAGCTACTAGATAAGACCTATCTACTCACCTTCATAAACCAGCTCGCAGAAAACAGAGGCTACAAAATTGATGCTGAGGATCCAGACTACATAAGGGTGAGAGGAGTGTATGAGAGTGTGCAGTTAATCTCTGACGAGACAAGGGCCAAGATGAAGAAACAACAGGAAGAGAGGAGGAAAAGCAGATAGTTACTCACTTTCATATCTTTTACTATCTGTAATTCCTATTTTTTATGATCTGTAATCTCTTATCTGCATCTTATCAATGAAGATCATTTTTTTTTCTGATGACAACCTCTTATTGTCCAGAACATATATATAAACTGCTTTAATCGTTATAACCAAATAACGAAACATAATTCATCTGACTGTCCAACCAGATCACTCTTAATAAGTTATTAAGTTATATTTGTAAAGTGTGGTTTCGACATCATCAAAAAGGGAGAAATTGTTGGGAACCCTAATGTATTCTAGTTTTGATGATGATCTCTTCGAAACACACTTGGTCTTTTTAGAGTTAAACTGTTCTACGTGTTAACAGATCACTACATATAAAGTGAATTCTGATAAAGTACAGATTAGGAGATGACTTAGCATGTAAAGGAATTTTTCCTATAGAAAGTCATTTCTATAAATAGTATAGGATGAAGGCCAAGAATTCATGCCAACAAGAAATCGATCTGCTGTAACAGACAGCAACCAGATCACCGAACAGATCGATGATCACAGTGCATTACCAAATCGATAGAGTCATCAAACCACCAGATGACATCATCCTACACATCATATCCTCTTGCCACGTCAAATTAAAGTCCATCCAACAGGGTTTGGAAAGAGAATCCACGATTGACATAAGGAAGGAAAGTAACCGTTAGCAATCTGCTTTCCATACTTAGAGGATTGAGTCAACACCTCTACAAGGCAAGAACAGATATGATGGATATCATTGATTGGTAATCCACAATCAATCTCACGCCAATCAACAACGGCTAGAATTTTCAATTCAATGCCTATATAAATGAAGTTCAAAATCTAGAAGAGATACGCGAGCTACATTGACATCATACTCTCAAGCAATCTCTGAACCAGACTAAGAGCTTCAATCAATCTGTGATTCTACATCACACCAAACCAACCTCAATTCAAGTCTGTCTTATCGAGAGAAAGGAGATCACCCTGCTAGCTAGTAGTTTTCTAGTGGTAACGTAGAGGTAATCTATTGTAAAGGGACACGACCCTTACTTCGTGGATAAGTATCTCTCTAGCTTTGATTGATACTTGTGACTCGTTCTCCACGAGTATAAAGAAGTAGAGTATCCTAGTAGTGGATAATCTGATCTAGTTTTGATCAGATCGTGGACGTAGGGTTTTCCCGAACCATGTTAAACAACTGTGCCATTTATATTTCTAGATATTTATTTTCAGTTGTTTATTATTCTAACTCTCTACACCTTCATATAGTTTGTATCTCAATCTATCTGCTTAACGATCTGGTTAACTACCTAAGGTTTTCTAAAACAAGAGCACGAACTAAATCCACCATTATTCCGCACTCACACTCAATACTTAGAAAGTAATAAGATCACTCTTATTATTATCTGAGCTTCTAAACAAGAGAGCAATTTGTCTGGACTGATCTGATATCGATCTGTTGATCTATCTGGTCAGTCATCTGCCGAGCAATTTCTTGTTTAAGAATAGCTTGAACTCTCTTTTAATTAACCAAGTAAACTGAATAGTCTGTATTTGGTGTATTCCCCCCCCCCATACACCAAACCTTGCTCTTTCAAACGACCATTGTTTTTATTTTAAAAGGTTAACACCTGCGTGGTCAACTTGAATAGATCTAGGAAAACCTATTTTCATTCACGTGCATACTATCTGCTATGGAATCATCTGTTGTTAGGGCTTGTGAAGAATTCTCTATCCAAGGATATAGAGAATGGAGCTTCAGAATCAAAATGGCACTCAAAGCCCATCACTATCTGATGTGGAAAGTTTTCGAAGATGGTCCACTACAGATCACTGAAGAAGTGACCGTAACCAACTCAACTGGTGTTACTACACAGACTGTTCCTAAAGATCCAAGGAAATATACTGCAGAGGAACGCCGCGAAGCCAATCTGGATTACTTTGCTAAAGGGATCATATCCAGCACAGTCAAAGGGGTACATCTGGCCAAAATCCAAGATCTGGATACTGCCAAAGAGATGTGGGAAGCCCTAAGAGACTTATGCCTAGGATCTGAAGTCATGATTGAGAACAAGTTGTCTCTTGCCTGCAACAAATATGATGAATTCAAGATGAAATCAGGCGAGACCATAGAACAAATGAAGATGAGATTCACTGGAATCCTCTTTGAGATATCAGTGTTCAATAAGAACAAATATACTCAAAGAGAAAAGAACATGAAAGTACTCAGAGCACTACCACCTAGCTGGGAGATATATGCTGCAATGCAACCTCTTCGTGTAGACTTCAATGAACTATCTACAGAAGCCTTATTTGATCATCTTGAAGGTCATGAATGTGACATTCAAAGAATTCATGGACCAGATCATCTGTCCAAAAAGGTAGAAAGCAGCTCGAAGAAGGACAAAGAAGTAGCCTTCAAAGCGAAGAGCAAACCAGATGAACCTTCTGAACCTTCCATACCAGAAGAAGAGAAAGGTTATGACAAATTACTCAAAAAGTTTGCAATGATTGCCAAACGCATGGAAAAGATGGAGGTCAGATCGAAGAAATATAGATGCTTCTACAAAGATAACAGGAACAAATTCCACAAGAAACGTGACAATGATCGACCTGATAACAAAGATGAATCATAACAACAGACAGGTAAATCATCAAAAACATCTAACTCAACAGATTACACCTGCTTTGGTTGTGGTAGAACAAGTCACTTCAAAACATATCGTCCTGATCTATCCAAAAGCCAAAGAGAAGAGTTGAGAGCAAAAAGAGATCGAAAACTCAAATATGAACGGAAAGCCATGCTAGCTAAACAAGATTCAAGCAGCTCGAGTCATTTTTTCAGATAGCTCATCAGAGAATGATGAAGCATTTGTTGGTCCCGAAAGAGCAAGGTTTGGTGTATGGGGGGGGGGGGGAATACACCAAATGCAAACTTTTCAGTTTACTTGACTATTTCAATCAGAGAGATGTGAGCTTTCTGAATTACAGATTGCTCTAGATGATAGAACAATATGATTTTCTAATCAATTAAGTTCTATCCAAGTAAGATCCCTCACGTGAGATATACAAGGCGGAAAGTAAGTGTGAACTTAATTTCCAGCAATGTATTGTGTGCGGAATAATGGTGGACTTAGTCGGTGCTCTTGTTAAGAAAATCTTTTGAAAACTTAATCGAGTATTTAGAAAACATATTAAGAATGCAGATTTGAATGAGCATGATAGATGCAGAATAAAAACAACTGAATATAAAATGCAGAATTTAAATGGCACAGTTATTTTTACGTGGTTCGGGAAACCCCCTACGTCCACGGT
>JAPKLX010000414.1:45724-58304 GCA_026898415.1 Leonotis leonurus | reverse complement strand
ATTGCTTTCCTTCTCCATGTCAATCAGTGATTCAATTTCCAAATCTTAAATGGGAAGTCTTTAATGCTTTATCGACAGGTTTTGTTCTGCTCTTTCTGGTTTGCTTCTAACCTTCTGGTTGTGTCCTTTCTGGTCTAGTGACTTTCTGGTTGAATATTGACTTAGACACTTTCTGGTTGAGGTACTTTCTGGTAGAGCATTTGTTAACCACTTTCTGTTCGAGGCATCTTCCATCTTTCTGGCTGAAGCTTCTCTGGTTCAACTTTCTGTTAAAGTTGACTAGCTTCATTTTCTGTTTGAGACTCTCTGGTTTAGCATTCTGTCTTGAGACTTGCTGGTTTTGAATCTTTCTGGTTTAGCATTTTCTGTCTTGAGACTTGCTGGTTTTGAATCTTTCTGGTTTAGCATTTTCTGTCTTGAGACTTGCTGGTTTTGAATCTTTCTGGTTTAGCATTTTCTGTCTTGAGACTTGCTGGTTTTGAGTCTTTCTGGTTTAGTCATTTTCTGTTGAAGTTGTCTTGTTCCAGCCTTCTGTTTGAGACTGGCTGGTTTTAATTTCTGACCGAGACAACTTCTATCTTTCTGGTTGAACGAGCTTCGACTATCTGGTTTGCTGAAACCAAAAAAGAAAAGGTACAGAACATGTATAATACCAAGTGTGTTTTGTAAGAGCATCATCAAAACTCAGAATATTTTATTGGGTTCCCAACAGCATTCTACGCTAATGATGAAGAAAGCTGGGATGAATGCTATGTGGGACTAGACAACGGTCTGGATGAAGTAGAGGTAAACTCTTGCAACTCTATTTCTTCAAATGATAATGATCTGGAACAGGAGATAGAAGATCAATCTGAATACTCATGGGAAGAAGTCAATGAGATGTTCAAGAGCTACTCGAGCATCAAAAGACTATTTAGAGAAGTTGTAGAAGAGAATGAAAGGCTGAAGAAATCAGAACAGATACTGAGCACAGCCAACACTCAATTCGTTGCCCAGATAGCTGATCTGGAAGAACAGATCAAAGGAAAGGACAGTGAGATCCACTCACTAAACTCAAAGGTCAAAGACCTTATCAACAGAAACAACGTAGCAGAAGAAAAGATAAAGAAAGACAAAGAAATGATCTACAAAAGTGATGAACGTGCCAAGCTGCTTATCAACCTGCAGCAAAAAGGCACATCTGGACTAGGATATTCAGGCCACTCAAAAAAATCTTCTGGAACCATAAACTTCATACCAGAGAGGAAGAAAATACCAGATCAAGTAATAGATCTAAGGAACAAGAAAGATCATCCCCAGAAGATGATGGTGAAACAGAATGGGTACAGACAATACCACCAAACAAAAGGTCAACCAGCTCGCTACACAGAAACAGATCATACTCACAAAGTAAATGTCAACAGGACAAAGAATGTCAACAGGACATTACCCATTAAAAGGGGTCTGAAGAACGATGGAATAGAGAAATTCCATCCATCTAAAATTCACTCCCTACCTAAAGTTGATAATGATGGTAATATCATTACCTGTTATATTTCTGTTCCTAACCCAAAAATGTTCTAGATTCGAAAGGGAACATTTACTAATAACCAAGCACCCAAACGTTGAAGGGTAGCTAAGTTTAACTAATTACAGGATCAGAAGATTGCAAGAAGAAACAAGATAGCCAGAGGAACGATCTGGATAATAGATAGTGGTTGTTCGAAGCACATGACATGTGACAAGAATCTACTATCAGATTACATTGAAAAACCAGGACCTCAGGTCACCTTTGGATGTAACTCAAAAGGATACACCAGAGGATATGGAAATATAAAAGTTGGCAAGACCACCATCTCAAATGTTTCATATGTTGAGGGTCTTAGTCACAATCTATTTTCTGTAAGTCAGTTATGTGCTAATGGTAATCAGATCGTTTTTGATACTAACAATTGCTTTGTGAAGAACAAGGAAGGAGATGAGATACTCCTTATCGGAAAACTGCAGGATAGACTATATATCGTCCAATGGACAAACCAGATCGAGACCTGCTTAGTCACTAAAACTGTATCAGAAACAAGCTGGTTATGGCACAAGAGATTAAGTCACCTAAACTTCAAGTCAATCAACAGGATTGCAAAGGAAAAATTAGTGGAAGGACTACCAGATCAAGTGTATGATAAAGATCATATATGTGATGCTTGTCAAGCTCGGAAGCAGACCAGATTATCCTTTACCAACAAAACAGCTCACTCAACATCAAGAATACTAGAGCTTTTGCATCTTGATCTATTTGGACCAGTTAAACCCCCAAGCATAAATGGGAGAAAATACACCTTAGTAATCATAGATGACTACTCAAGGTTTACTTGGGTCATCTTTCTGTTAAAGAAGAAAGAGACCCTATCCAAACTCCCTGATTTTCTACACAAGATTTCCAAACAGAAAGAGATGAACATAACTTCTATCAGAACAGATCGAGGAACAGAATTTCTCAACCAGAAGATTGAAGCATACTGCAACAAGATGGGAATAACTCATCAAACTTCAGCTGCTAGAACTCCACAACAGAATGGAGTTGTTGAGAGAAGAAACAGGTCACTTAAAGAAGCAGCTCGTACTATGCTAAATGCTACCAATCTACCCAAGAAATTCTGGGCAGAAGCCATCTACACAGCCTGCTATACTCAGAATAGATCATCAATTAGACTCAGACATAGAAAGACTCCATATGAGATCTGGAACAACAGAAAGCCTAAGATATCTTACTTTCGCACTTTCGGTTGTCTGTGTTACATACATAATAATGGGAAATCTCAATTGAGGACTTTCGATAGCAAAACTGACCCTGGAATATTATTAGGATATTCTAATGTCAGTAAAGCATATCGAGTGTACAATAAGAACTCTCATATTGTGGAGGTAACACCTCATATTATTTTTGATGAGTCTATTGTTGAATACAGACCACAGGATGAGAAACAGACAGATAACCAGATGACTACAAGAAAGATAAATGAGATCTTACTAGAAGACATTCTAATCTGGAACTCAAATAGAAATGATGAAGAGATCATTACTCCATCCATTGCTGATGAAGTCATACAGCAAGGGGGAATAACTCAATATGAACTGGATGAAAACAGATCACCCGCTGGAAGCAATGAAACAGTCATTGCAGAAAATGATCAATCTGGAAATCTAATTCTAGAAGATAGAATAGATGAGAATCCATTACAAGCTTCATCAACAATTCACACTGAATTTGAGGATCCAACAGATCAACCTGATCCTGAGATATCTGATGAAGAGATGACCAGGAGAAGGAGATGGATACAAGATCATCCACCTGAACAGATTGTTGGGAACCCATCAGATCGTGTGAAAACGAGAAGAATGCATGGAGAAAGTGCATTATTAAGCTGCTATCTATCTCGCATTGAACCATCTGATGCTCATGAAGCATTACAAGATGCAGATTGGATAACTGCAATGCAAGAAGAACTTAATGAGTTCAAAAGAAATGAAGTCTGGTATCTCGTGAACAGACCCAAACACCAAGGAGTAATAGGTGTAAAATGGGTGTTCAAAAACAAACGAGATGAAAATGGTGAAGTAGTCAGAAACAAAGCTAGATTAGTAGCTAAAGGCTATAATCAACAAGAAGGCATTGATTTTGATGAAACATTTGCACCCGTAGCCAGACTAGAAGCTATAAGGCTGTTCCTAGCATATGCTGCACACAAAAGGTTCAAGGTATACCAGATGGATGTCAAAAGTGCCTTTCTAAATGGTATCCTTGAAGAGGAAGTCTATGTGGAATAGCCACCTGGATTTAAAGAAGCAGATCCAAATCAGAAAGTATACAGACTGACAAAAGCAGTCTATGGTCTAAAGCAAGCTCCTAGAGCTTGGTATGAGACCTTATCAACATTCCTACTAGAATCTGGATTCAGAAGAGGATCTGTTGACAAGACTTTGTTTATCATCAAAGTTAAAGAGAATATCCATTTAGTTCAGATCTATGTAGATGATGTCATATTTGGATCCCAATCTACTTATTTGTGTGATAAATTCGCTGAACTTATGAAGAATAAGTACCAAATGTCCATGATGGGTGAAATGAGTTTCTTTCTTGTTTGCAGGTCAAGCAGCTACCAAATGGTATCTTCATAAATCAAGCAAAATATATTCAAGATCTGCTGACTAAATTTGGGATCAAAGACAGTAAACCAATGAAAATCCCAATGCAAACCAATGGGAAAATTGATCCTGATCCAGAGGGAAAACCAACTAACATCACTCAATACAGAGGGATCATAGGATCATTACTCTACCTAACTGCTAGTCGACCTGACATCACATTTGCAGTAGGAGTATGTGCAGATATCAAGCAAATCCCAAAGAGTCTCACATGGAAGCAGCTAAGAAGATATTAAGATATCTTAAGGGAACAACCCATATAAGATTATGGTACCCATGTGAAGACAACTTTGAGTTAACTGGATACACAGATTCAGACTATGCTGGATGCAAGCTAGACATAAAGTCAACATCTGGTACATGTCAGTTTTTAGGAAATAAACTGGTTTCTTGGTTCTCAAAGAAACAGACATTTGTTGCTACATCAACCACAGAGGCTGGATATATGGCAGCTGGAAGTTGTGCACAAATACTCTGGTTAAGTCAACAGCTCAAAGACTATGAGATCGATGTCAAGGAGATACCCATTTTCTGTGTGATAGCTCAAGTGCTATAGCAATCACACAGAACCCTGTTTTGCATACCAGATGCAAGCATGTGGATGTAAGACATCATTTCATAAGAGATCATGTTGAAAGAAAACATGTGCAGATCGAGAAAATACACACTGAAGTACAGAGAGCTGACATCCTTACCAAAGCATTACTAGAAGAAAGATTTAAGATGCTTTGTGGTAAACTAGGACTATTAAACCTTGAAGAAAGGACCAGATTGACTTAGATCAAATCAAGTTTAATATTCCAACAGGGAATTAGAACCAGACTGATATAGACCAGATTGATAGAAAACAGACCATGAAAATTTCAACTGGGAATTGACACCAGATCATCAAATAGGAGGTAATAATAAACAGATTGATTAAATTCCAACCGGGAATTATTAACAAGTTCATCATACAAGGTTAATGTCCAAAGTTGAAAGTGGCATAAACAGATCGATAATGGTGACAACAGTTCACTGTGAAGGAGATCGGTCTGGACCAGATGACTAACTGCCACATGGATATTAATAATTCTTTTATTTTAATATTACTTGGTCAAGGGGGAAAGTCAAAAAGATATGACGATTAACTTTTAGCCTATGTATCTAAATTCTGACATTATATACCAAATCTTCTATTTTGATGATTAAGTACAGTATTTGGGAAACGTGATCGAGGAGATATTTACCAAACCAAGAAAAGGAAAGAAAATCAAATGGTGATACACACACGCGCCTCACTGCAGCCGTTGGATCAAGCGCGTGTATCAAACGCAGGAAAGAGAAGATAATAGACCTTAAGCCTATAACTCAAGAGGCGGGAAAAAGCTGAAAAAGGGAAGAATATCAATTAATATATTACTCCTTTTTTATCACTTATCTATCTATATATATACATTCTGATAAGGCGGTTCAACTATCATACAATGTTCTTCTTCCTTAAACACTTAGCGAAATTCTCTCCCTTCCAAACTCTCTCAATTTTCAAAAACCTATCTATTTCTACCAATATGGCACCCAAATCATCTCTGTTTCTTGAACAAGTGAAATTTCTAAACCCATATATTCATCAAGATCTCTTCGCAGTACTAGACACCTTTGGCTTTCATAAACTGGACAAGGCCTTCGACCTTGTTAGACGCTGCAAAGGTTTCAAATTTATGAGCATTTTTTTTAACTATTCGATATCTTGAATGCTCTGAAACTTTTCAAACTTGTATTAAAAATTATCTTTACCCATTTGCATGTATATGTTCACTTTTACTGGGGTATAGAACTCTATATTCTGTAAATTGCTACTGGACACTCATACTTCATTGATGGAAGGATAGTGCTCACATATATATTGTTTTGACTTTGCTGTAGGCTTTCACAATATAATCACCACACATCATGTCCACTTCTTGCCCAAAGAAGTTGCTGCATTTTATCTTTCGTGGCAAGGGGAGAAGGGTGGAAATGAAGCCAAGTAAACTGAAAAGTTTGTATTTGGTGTGTTCCCCCCCCCCCCCATACACCAAACCTTGCTCTTTCGGGACCAACAAGTGGTATCAGAGCGTTGGTTCATAAAGACCATTGTCTCTGTTTCACAGGGTTAATACCTGCGTGGTCAGCTCTAATAGATTTAGGAAAACCTACTTTCATTCACGTGCATACTATCTGTAATGGAATCTTCTGTTGTTAGGGCTAGTGAAGAGTTCTCCATCCAAGGATATAGAGAATGGAGTTTCAGAATCAAGACAGCACTCAAAGCCCATCACTGTCTGATGTGGAAAGTAATAGATGAAGGTCCAATACAGATCACTGAAGAAAGGACCATAACTACTTCAACTGGAGTAACTACACAGATAGTTCCTAAAGATCTAAGAAAATACACTTCAGAGGAACGTCGCGAAGCCAATCTGGATGATTTTGCAAAGGGAATCATATCTAGCATAGTCAAAGGCGTACATCTGGCCAAAATCCAAGATCTGGATACTGCCAAAGAGATGTGGGCAAAATCCAAGATCTGAAGTCATGATTGAAAACAAGCTGTCACTTGCCTGCAACAAATACGATGAATTCAAATGAAACCAAGCGAGGCGAGACCATCGAACAAATGAATATAAGATTTTCTGGAATCGTACTTGAGATATCAGTGTTCAAAAAGAACAAATATTCTCAAAGAGAGAAAAACATGAAAATACTCAGAGCACTTCCACCTAGCTGAGAGATATACGCTGCAATGTAACCACTTCGTGCTGACTTCAATGAATTCGTGGACCAGATCATCCGTCCAAAAATGCAGAAAGTGCCTCAAAGAAGGACAAAGAAGTAGCCTTTAAAGCGAAGAGCAAAACAGATGAACCTTCTGAATCTACTGCATCAGATGAAGAGAAGGGTTATGACAAACTGCTAAAAGAATTTGCAATGATTGCTAAACATATGGACAAGATGGAGGTCAGATCGAAGAAATTTAGACGTTTCTACAAAGATAATAAAAACAAATTCTACAAGAAACGCGACAATGATCGATCTGATAGCATGGATGAGTCTAAACAACAGATAGGTAAGTCCTCTAAAATATCTAAATCAACAGATTATACCTGCTTTGGTTGTGGCAGAACAGGTTATTTCAAGACAGATTGTCCTGATCTGTCCAAAAGCTAAAGAGAAGAGTTAAGAGCAAAAAGAGATCGAAAACTCAAATATGAGCGCAAGGCCATGCTAGCTGAAGAAGAATCAAGCAGCTCAAGCCATTTCTCAGATAGCACATCATAGAATGATGAAGCATTCTATGCAAATGAAGAAGAAAGCTGGGATGAATGCTATATGGGACTAGACAACGGTCTGGATGAAGTCGAGGTAAATTCTTGCAATACCAACTCTTCAAATGATAATGATCTGGAACAGGAAATAGAAGATCAATCGGAATACTCATGGGAAGAAGTTAATGAGATGTTCAAGATCTATTCGAGCATCAAGAGACTGTTTAGAGAAGTTGTGGAAGAAAACGATAGGCTGAAGAAATCTGAACAGATATTGAGCACAAAAAATACCCAATTTGTTGCTAAAGTAACAGATCTGGAAGAACAGATCAAGGGAAAAGATAGAGAGATTCACTCACTAAATTCAAAGGTTTAAGATCTCATCACAAGAAACAATGTTGCCGAAGAAAGAATAAGGAAAGGCAAAGAAATGATCTACAAAAGTGATGAACGTGCTAAATTGCTAGTTAATCTGCAACAAAAAGGCACATCTGGATTAGGATATCCAGGTCACTCAGAAAATCCTTCAGGGACTACAAGATTTGTACCTGAGAGAAAGCAAATACCAGACTAAGTAATAGATCTAAAGAACAAGAAAAATCATCCACAGAAGATGATGATAAAAGAAACAGGGTACAGACAATACTACCAAACAAAGGGTCAACCAGCTCATTATACAGAAACAGATTATGTACATGTCAACAGGACATTACCCAACAAAAATGTCAACAGGACATTACCTATTAAGAAGAGATTGAAGAATGATGGAATAGAAAGATACCATCCATCTGAATTTCATTCCCTATCTAGAGTTGATAATAATGGAAACATTATTACTTGCTATATATCTGTTCCTAACACAAAAATGTTCTGGGTTCCAAAGGGAACATTTGCTAATAACCAAGCACCCAAACGTTAAAGGGTAGCTAAGTTTCACTAATTGCAGGACCAAAAGACTGCAAGAAGAAACAAGATAGCAAGAGGAACAATCTGGATAATTGATAGTGGATGTTCGAAGCACATGACATGTAACAAGAACTTACTATCAGATTACGTTGAAAAGCCAGGACCACAGGTCACTTTTGGATGTAACTCAAAAGGATACACCAGAGGGATATGGAAATGTAAAGGTTGGCAAGACTACCATCTCAAATGTATCATATGTTGAGGGTCTTAGCCACAATCTGTTTTCAGTTAGTTAATTATGTGCAAATGGTAATCAATACTAACAATTGCTTTGTGAAGAACAAGGAAGGAGATGAGATACTCCTTACAGGAAAATTGCAGGACATGTTATATATTGTCCAGTGGACAAACCAGATCAAGACCTGCTTAGTTACTAAAACTGTATCAGAAACAAGCTGGTTATGGCACAAGAGATTGAGTCATCTAAATTTCATGTCAATCAAAAAGATTACAAAAGAGAAATTGGTGGAAGGTCTACCAGATCAAGTATATGATAAAGATCATATATGTAATGCTTGTCAAGCTGGAAAGCTGACCAGATCATCCTTTACAAGCAAAACAGCTCACTCAACATCAAGAATAATGGAGCTTTTGCATCTGGATCTGTTTGTACCAGTAAAACCACTAAGTGTAAATGGAAGAAAATACACCTTAGTAATCATAGATGACTATTCAAGGTTCACTTGGGTCATCTTTCTGTTAAAGAAGAAAGAGACACTAGCCAAACTGCTCGATTTTCTACACAAGATCACCAAACAGAAGGAGGTGAATATAGCTACTATCAGAACAGATCGAGGAACAGAATTTCTCAACCAAAAGATTGAAGCATACTGCAATAAGATGAGGATCACTCATCACACTTCAGCTGCTAGAAGACCTCAACAGAATGGAGTTGTTGAAAGGCGAAACAGATCACTAAAAGAAGCAGCCCGTACTATGCTAAATGCTACCAATCTACCCAAGAAATTCTGGGCAGAAGCTATTTACACAGCCTGCTATACTCAGAACAGATCATCAATTACACTCAGACATGGAAAGACACCGTATGAGATCTGGAACAATAGAAAGCCTAAGATCTCTTACTTTCGCACTTTCGGTTGTTTGTGTTACATACATAATAATGAGAAATCTCAATTGAAGACTTTTGATAGCAAAACTGATCCTGGAATATTTTTAGGATATTCTGATGTCAGTAAAGCGTATCGAGTCTACAATAAGAACTCTCATATTGTGGAGGTAACACCTCATATTGTTTTTGATGAGTCTATCGTTGAGTACAGACCACCAGATGATAAACAGACAGAAAACCAGATGACTACAAGAAAGATGAATGAGTTGCTTTTAGAAGATATTCTAATTTGGAACTCAAAAAATGATGATGGAAAGATCAACACTCCACCTATTGCTGAAGAAATCATACAGCAAGGGGGAATAATTCAACATGAACTAGATGAAAATAGATCACCAACTGAAAGCAATGAAATAGTCATTGCAGATGCTGATCAACCTGAAAATTTAAATCCAGAAGTAGGAGCAGATGAGAATCCATTCCAAGCTTCATCAACAGCACACCCTGAATTTGAGGAACCAACAGATCAACCTAATCCTGAGACATCTGATGAAGAGATGACCAGGAGAAGGAGATGGATACAAGATCATCCACCAGAACAGATTGTTGGGAACTCATCAGATCGTGTGAAGATCAGAAGAATGCATGGAGAAAGTGCCTTGTTGAGCTGCTATCTATCTCGCATTGAACCATCTGATGCTCATGAAGCATTACAAGATGCATATTGGATAACAGCAATGCAAGAAGAACTTAATGAGTTCAAAAGAAATGAGGTCTGGTATCTCGTGGACAGACCCAAACACCAAGGAGTAATAGGTGTAAAATGGGTGTTCAAAAATAAACGAGATGACAATGGTGAAGTAGTCAGAAACAAAGCCAGATTAGTAGCTAAAGGCTATAATCAACAAGAAGGCATTGATTTTGATGAAACATTTGCACCCGTAGCCAGACTAGAAGCAATAAGGTTGTTCTTAGCATATGCTACACACACAAGGTTCAAGGTATAACAGATGGATGTCAAAAGTGCCTTTCTAAATGGTATCCTTGAAGAAGAAGTATATGTTGAACAGCCACCTGGATTCGAAGAAGCAGATCCAAATCAGAAAGTATACAGTTGACAAAAGCAGTCTACGGTCTAAAATAAGCTCCTAGAGCTTGGTATGAGACATTGTCAACATTTCTACTAGAATCTAGATTCAGAAGAGGATCGGTTGACAAGACTTTGTTCATCATCAAAGTCAAAGAGAATATCCTTTTAGTACAGATCTATGTAGATGATATCATATTTGGATCCCAATCTACTTATTTATGTGATAAATTTGCTGAACTTATGAAAAATAAGTATCAAATGTCCATGATGGACGAGATGAATTTCTTTCTAGGTTTGCAGGTCAAGCAGTTACCTGATGACATGTTTATTAATCAAGCAAAGTATATTCAAGATCTGCTGACTAAGTTTGGAGTATGTGCAAGATATCAAGCAAAACCCAAAGAGTCTCACATGGAAGCAGCCAAGAAGATATTAAGATACCAATTGTTGGATCGGGAGCGCCCATCAGAATTGACGTACTGGCCCCACACACCAACACTTTCTTTCCCAGCCTGCTTTATCCTCACTGACAGGCTGACCCAGGACACTTCCCAGTAGGTCACCCATCATAGTATTGCTCCAAGCCAAGCATGCTTAACCTTGGAGTTTCTACTAAGGGGTCACATGAAAAGATGATGCACCATGTTGGTATGAGTAGTACTAATCAATTCATTTAACCTCTCGTCAACAATGGTAGTGCAGGCCCTTTTCGACTGAGGCAGGCCGCACTCCCATAAGTTCTCTCGGGTACGATACACGGAGGACCCCCCCCTCCGGGAGGTGCTGGAGTCCACTTTCCAACAAGTCTATAACTCAAAAAAACGGGAAAACTATAAAAGGGAAGAATAAATCTCATCCATTAAATTTTATCTCTTTTAAATCTACACCGGTTATTATTTATCTATATATATATGTTAAGACTGTTTGACTATCACCTACACTCTTCTTCTTCTTCGACGAACACTTAGCATATTTTTTCGACTCTCTTATAACTCTCTCAACCCCTTTTTTTAAATTTTTTTTTAATGGCTCCCAAATCAATTCTGTTTATCGATCAAGTCAAATTTCTAAACCAATATATTCATCAAGACCAATATGCCGTTCTTGACAACTACGGCTTCCATAAACTAGACAAGGCTTTCGCCCTTGTTAAACGATGCAAAGGTTTTTCTTTTATGAGTTTTCTTTTAAAGTGTTATTCATGTTTTAAATGTTCAGAATCACCTTTTAACTGTCTTATGTGAACTACTTTGTCTTGAAAAACAAGTTTTATCCATTAGCATGCATCTGTGAACATAATTTTTGATCTGTAGAACTTAATATTCTGTAACTGCTGTTATTTGCTGTTGAACACTCACACTTCATTGATGGCAGAATGGTGTTCACCTATTTTTCAACTTTCTTGTAGGTTTTCACAACATTATCACTACACACCCTCTCAAATTTTTGCCGAAGGAAGTGGCAACCTTCTTTCTCACATGGCAAGGAGAAAAGGGTGGGAACGAGGCCACCGTTCGTGTAAGTAAGGGCAATACTACAAGCAACACAACGTACAACGTGCTGAATATTATAGATGAGGTCTATAAACTAAAAGATGAAGGTCTCAGTCTTGGAGACATCACAGACGAACAGTTGCAAGAGGCAATAGAGATAGTGATGGTGGTTCCAATCAACTATACGAACAAGATGTTCAATTGGGGACTGCTTGCGCCTAAATTCAAAATCGTGTTCGAATTTGTTCAGAGAATTTTCATGAACCACAACGGTTCATACGACCAAGTAACTCCAAAAAAGTTCAAGATCCTTGCTGCTGTAGTACTAAATCTGCCAGTAAACTGGAGCAGGGTTCTCTTTGATTTGTTGGCAAAGGAGGCCAAAATGATTACATTTGTAAAGGGAGCAAGTCCAAGAATTGAAATGAAGTTGTAAAGAAACAGACTGTTGGGAACCCCAAAATATATTCTAAGTTTTGATGATGTTCACTCA
>JAPKLX010000414.1:0-25724 GCA_026898415.1 Leonotis leonurus | reverse complement strand
GACTACGGTTTAAAACCGTAGTCTATGTGTATTTTTCTACTAGTGAAGGCAGCAAAGATTGAAATCATATCACAACTCAGAAAATTCGAAGATGAAGGGGTGAATTTTGTGGAGAGGAAGCTGACCGATCTGAGATACCCCTCTAAGACAATGATCGACACATACATAGATGAGATTGGGACGATCAAAGAAGACCAAGAGCACTACACTGCTGATCTGACCAATGCAAAATCATCTCTAGAGAAAAAGATTGATGAATCCAACACAAATATCACTTCTCTGCTCACCTACAAGATGGATTCTGAAAAGGAGATGAAAGAGATGAAGGAGGAGATAACCTCTCTTAAGGCACTCATCAACATTTATATTGATGATGTCAAAAAGGGGAAAGGATCTGGAAAGAAGAAAGGAGGATCTGGAGGGAGATGAGCAGAAGGTAGAGGAGCTGGAAGAGGAAAGGGGTCGATCTGTTGCTGATAGAGAAAGAACAGAGGTACAACCTGAGCAGCCAGCACAACCATCTACTAAGGGCAAGAAGCCAGAAGATGAGGGAGATCAGATTGCTGATCTTCTGCTGAGTGGCATATCAGCAGATCAAGCTGCAGACCCTGCATTTAGAGCTCAGTTTTACAAAGAAAAAGAGCAGACAGAAAGAAGAGCAGCAGAGGCAACAGCTAGAGAAGCTCAAGTGCTGAAGCAGATACCCACATCTCCACCTCATTCCAAGTCTCACTCCAGCAGATCAAGTCAATCCCAGCCACTGAAGAAGAAAAAGAAGAAGTCTGGATCTGATTGGTTCTTCTCTGCACCAATCAAGACCAAAAAGCCAAATGAAGGAGAAACCAGCTGGGTACCAGACAATCTGAAGGAAGGATGGGAGGGGCTGAAGTATGGATTCATTTTGTGCCGCTATTTTATCAAAGAACCAATATACTGCGAGGGCACAACACATGAGGCATTCAATCTATATCTGCACATGAATGACGCCAAAGATCTGGTCCAGGCCATCAGAGCAGCAGCCGCAGAGGCCCAGATCACTATCACTGCGCCAGATAGAGAGTACAGAGAATGCCCTGACATTCCTGGCACAAAAATCCCTGACAAGACCTACATGCTGAACTTCATAAATCAACTTGCTGAAAACAGGGGGTATAAAATCGACGCTGAAGACCCAGATTACATCAGGGTCAGAGAGGGAGTTTATGAAAGTGACCAGATGGTCTCGGATGAGACAAGAGCAAAAATGAAGAAGCAGTTGGAAGAGAAGAAGAAGACCAGATAGTTATCCTAATCTCATATCTTACACTATCCGTTTTCTAGTATTCTATTTTTGGACAATCTGTAAACATATCTGTTTTACATGATCACTCTTATAAAATAGGTTTCTGATGACAAAACCTTATTTTCCAGAACATATCTAACTGCTATTAATCGTTATAACCTAAAATAACGAAAACATAAACAATCTGGCATTTTAAACTAGATCACTCTTATTGTGTATTAGGGTCCGATTGTAAAGTGTGGTTTCGACATCATCAAAAAGGGGGAAATTTTTGGGAACCCTGAAGTATTTTTTCTGGTTTTGATGATGATCTCTCGAAACACACTTAGATTTTACAGTCTTGATTAGTGGTAAACTGTTCTACATGTTAACAGATCACTAAGTATAAAGTGAAATCTAATAGAGAACCGATTAGGAGATGACTTAACGTGTAAAGGAATTATTCCTATAGAAGTCATTTCAATAGTCTAGGTTGAAGACCAAGACATTTCCATCAAGAAAAGAAATCGATCTGCCAAGACAGTCAGCGACCAGATCACCGACCAGGTCACCAACCAGATCGATGATCACAGTGAGGCACCAGATCGATAGAGTCATCAAACCACCAGATGACATCACTATACACATCATAACTACTTTCCACGTCAGTTTGGAAGTCTACACAGCAAGATACAGAAGAAGAATCCATGATTGACACGAAGAAGGAAAGTAATCGTTATCGATCTGCTTTACATACTTAGAGAGCAACCTGTTTGGATTGATCTGCTATCGATCTGTTGATCGATCTGGTCAGTCATCTGCCGAGCAATTTCTTCTTGAATTCTCTGATAATTAGCCAAGTAAACTGAAAAGTTTGTATTTGCTGTATTCCCCCCCCCCCCATACACCAAACCTTGCTCTTTCGGGACCAACACAGGCTGAAAGAGAGAAGAGGTTAGCAGAACAAGAGGCTAGAGAGAAGACATTTCAAACACCGTTCTCTCTGCCCACATCAAAACAATCTCAACAAACTTCTCAATCTACAATACAGTCCAATAAGAAAAAGAAGCCATTCACAGCTTGGAATCTGTCAATGCAGAAGAAGACACCCAAAGACAACTGGGTACCAGATGGAGATCAGATGGAATGGGAATCATTAAAGCAAGGCTTCATCATGAATAGATACTTTCTAAAGGAGCCTAGTTATTCTGAATCAACACATGATGAAGACTTCCAAAGATATAAGGACAACTTTGTGGATAAAGCATTGGTTTAGAGGATCAGATTGGCTGCCGAGAACACTAAAATCCAGATTAAGGCACCCGCAAGGGAGTTCATGGAATGCCCGATGATCCATGGAAGCAATGTACCAAACAAGACCTGCATTCTGAACTACATTAACCAAGTAGCCAAGATCAAAGGCTACAAGATCGACAACCATGATCCCAATTAAGCAAGAGTGCGAGATGGGATCTACGAGAGTGTACAGCTGATGAAGAAGGGAGGAGCTAGCCGATGGTTCACTTAGAATTTCTTATATCTTATACCATCTGTTGTCTTTTGTTTATGATTGGTTTCTGGACTCCTCATGTAACTCAATTGATTCTACCTGATATATAATAATTTTGAGGGTAATCTGATGACAACTTCCAATTGTCCAGAACCAAATTAATATTTTATGTTCGTTATAATTAATAATGACACTTTAACCCTTCTGGTATATTCAAACCAGATCAAGCTTTAATGTCTTACTAAGGTTATTGTAAAGTGTGGTATCAACATCATCAAAAAGGGGGAAATTGTTGGGAACCCTTCACAAATTAGTTTTGTTGATGTCCTTTCGAAACACACTTAGACTTATTTCTGTTCGATAGGCCTTAACCTGTTCTACATGTAACAGATCATTATCCTATAAAGTGAATCTAATAGATAACAAGTCTATAGACCAGGTTAGATGATAACTTAGAATGTAAAGGACTATATCCTATAGAATTCATCTGGTTAGCTGATGTTCTATTCGAAGAAGCATACCAGCAGAAGCCTACAAGCGAATAGATGATATGTTCGATGGCCACTCAATCTGGTTATAGGAGAGATTATTCAAAGTGATTGCAACCATGTTTTGGAACAGCTATTAGCATATTGATGTTAATCTGTTGACTAGATCATGCAATATGGAGTGAGCCAGACCAGGACCAGATCAACTAGTCATCTGGCATACGGATAAAATTGCCTAGATGTACTTAGAAGAATCCCACACAGATTGCCACATCAGCAGATCTCTCGAAGATGGAAAGCATATCATTAGAGATCAAGAATGGAAGGAGGATCAATCAACAACGAAAAGAAGGAAAGAAAATCAAACATTATCTGCTTTCCATATATCAAGGATTCGGTCAACCATTCACTCAAGGCAATCCCACACAGATTGCCACATCAACAGATCTCTCGAAGATGGAAAGCATATCATTAGAGATCAAGAATGGAAGGAGGATCAATCAACCACGCAAAGAAGGAAAGAGAATCAAACATTATCTACTTTCCATATATCAAGGATTCGGCCAACCATTCACTCAAGGCAAGAAAAGACATTCTGGGATTCATATTGAAAGTGTATCACCTACTCTAAATAGTTGTTGCGGAAGCTAAAAAGAACACACGAGATAATTTTGCGTAGGTAGTGTTAACAAACAACCTACACGGCAGCCTTTACGGCCAGAAAGAATTATCAAAACTAAGTGTTGTGTTGTTTACAATGTTACGGACAACAACAACAACACTTCTCACTAAAATACTAAAAGTATAATCTTAAAAGACTAAGAATCATACACACTAAACTACGAACTTAATCTGCAAATCGTGTCTATCTAACCTCTTATATCATCTCGAAATCCGCACTCAACTTAATGAATGACTCTAGTATTTATAGATAGACTACATGGGCTTGGGTCCATGAATATAGCAACTGCTGGCCCATGTCTTCCACAATTTTCGCAGTCAGTTGTTCAGTTGTTGCTCTCCGCATAACAGCCTGGAATTGTGGAACAACTTCAGTTTGTTGTTGACTCCTGGATTTGTGGAAACAGAATTCCACTAGCATGAATATCTCAACTGCATGACAACAGTTGGTTGTTGACTCCTGGATTTGTGGAACAGAATCCTACTAGCATAAATATCTCAACCGCCTAGTAAGACTTGGTCTTCCCTCTAGTCTCCGTGCATCCTTCAAGTCTTCACGTGTCTTTCAAGAGACGCCAAGTCAGCCTTCCACGTGGTTGTGGACCTGGATGCTGAGTCACTGCCAAATCAGCCTTCCACGTGGCTGTGTACCTGGATGTTGAGGTCAACAACAACATTCCTGTGAAGAAACACAAAAACACACATGTTAGGTCAACATCCCAAATAACATCAGACTTAAAATACCTAACACATATCTCTTGGTTGGCAATCATCATTTATTACAAGCCAATCAAGCCCAACGGTTAGAATTTCAAAATTATGCACCTATAAAAGCTTGGAATCAAGTTTGGAAGAGTACGATGCACAACTGACGATCAAAGCAAAGCTGTTACTCTGCCCAGAAATCAACTCACTTATCAAATTATTCATTGAGGAGATTTCTACATTCCAGAATGAGCTCTAAGTTGTTCTTGATCGAAATCACACCACTCGATTTTAGTATGTCTTATTGAGAAGAAGAAGGAAGATATCTTCACTAGCTAGTAGTTTTCTAGTGGATTAATGTGAAGGTACCTTGTAGCAGTTTTAACTGCAAGTTGTAAAGGGACACGACCATTATTCGTGCATAAGTTTCAATCAGGTTGTGATTGGAACTTTTGGCTCGTTCTCAGTGAGTATAAAGAGGAGAATATCCTAGTAGTGGATATCCGATCCAGTTTGGATTGGACCGTGGACGTAGGGTGTTTCCTGAACCATGTAAAAATAACTGTGTTATTTACTTTACGCATCATTATTTTTAGTTATTTTATTCACTAACGAGCATGAGCATTCAATCCGCATTCTTAATCAATCTGGTAATCTGCTCGGCTAAGTTTTTCTAAAGGTTTTCTAATAAAGAGCACAAACTAAATACACCATTTTCCGCACACAACGCTCTGTTGGATAACAAGATCACTCTTGCTATCTACTAAGCGTTTATCAAGAGAGAGATTTTACTTGGACAGATTAGCTATCGATCTGGTCAGTCAAACTTCAGCAATCTCTTCACGAGAAAGCTTGATCTCTCTAAGTAATCAGTCAAGTAAACTGAAAAGTTTGTATTTCATATATCCCCCCCCCCCCTAATACACCAAACCTTGCTCTTTCGGGACCAACACTTGTCCAACTGGTTCTTCCTCGATAGGATCAAGGATTATTGTCGGTGTCTTCTTCTTCCTCTTCTTTTGTTGCTTTTCCTTATTACTCCCTTCAACAGTTTCTTTCTCGGGCAGAGCAGATGGCTGGTCTGCTGTAGAAGTTGATTGTTCTGGTTCAGCTGACGCTTGAGCTATTTCAGTATGTGAGGGTTGTGATTGATCTGGCTAGTGTTGTTGGGCTGGTGTTGTACTGGGCTGTTCTGGTACACCAGAAGTACTTGGTTGATCAGATTGTACTTCTCTTTCGTCCTCCATGTGTACATCTGGTTGAGCAGATAGCTCATCCCTTGCTTCTTCTTCGGCCTCATCATCTGTATCAGGCACACTCTCAAAGAAATCCATTTTATCAGCATAAAACGGCTTCAGATCAACATTCAACAATCTGGCTTCATGTTTGCAGATGGCAAGGATCTACTGGTGGTATGACTCCCTGATGTCAGTGATAGTAGCAACTTGAAAATACTTAGAAGACTGGCTTCCTAGATTTTCAACTCTTCAATCAATCTAAAAGTTGGATAATTTCCTCAGCTTGTCTCCTCTTCTCTGTTTCTTCATCCACTTCATCCTCTTCATCTTCCTCAGTGTTTTTCTCCAAACGATCTGGTGACGGTGTAGTTGTTCTGGCCGGTGAGAAATCTTTCTCTTGTCTGGGGTTATAAGATGATTCTGGCATTACATCATGAAGAATCTCTTGATCTAAATTATGAGATTCAGATTCTGGTGAAGCAGGCTGTGTCTTCCTTAGCCTCTTCCTCTTTTGCTTGGGCTGCTATGTAGTGGAGAATGTCTTTGTCTCTGAGGAGCTAGCCCTCTTTGCTGGCTTTCTCTTCTTCTTCTTCTCCTTCGGATCCTTCTTCTTCTCTTCCCCCTTAAATGGGGCTACCCAGGTTGGGTTAGAATTCCCCATCTCCATCAAGTGTTGCATGTGAACGTCATCTTTAACCTTATTGAACAAAGCAGGTGACAGACCTAAGGACATTTCGAGCTGGTATTGCTCCTTAAGTAGAGTGAGCTGGGTATTGAATGGAACTGCTCCCTTCCGTACTTGTTGGTTGAAAAACTTCACAATCATGTAGCTAATCTTGGTGGAATGTCTCAAGTTCCTCTTCACCACCAAAGAGACGATCTAGTCATTTTCATCCTTGGTTTCCACAACCAACACTAGTAGAAAAATTAGCATAGACTACGGTTTTAAACCGTAGTCTATGGCCTTTCAGAACCGTAGTCTATACTACCGTAGTGTATACTTCTTAGTATACACTACGGTTTAAAAACCGTAGTCTATGTAGATAATAGACTACGGTTCAAAACCGTAGTCTATGAAGAAAAAACTGTAGTGTATTCATGTCAATTACTACAGTTCAACATTCAACTGTAGTGTATGTACCATTATACACTACGGTTTTTCATTTAACCGTAGTATATGTTTATGTATAGACTACAGTTAATTGAAAAAACCGTAGTAATTGAGTTGCAATAGACTACAGTTTTGTGAAGAACAGTAGTGTATAATTCAGTATAGACTACGGTTTTCTTAAAAACCGTAGTGTAAGAGATAGTATAGACTACGGTTTTAGAAAAATTGTAGTGTATAATTCCGTATAGACTACAGTTTTCTAAAAAACCGTAGTGTAAGAGTTACTATAGACTACGGTTTTTAATAAAAACCGTAGTGTTTGTTCTAGTATAGACTACGATTATAACAAAACTGTAGTGTATGATATAGTATAGACTACAGTTTTCTCAAAAACCGTAGTGTAAAAATCATTATAGACTACGGATTTTAACAAACTGTAGTGTATGATTAAGTATAGACTACGTTTTTTGCAAAAACCGTAGTGTATGATATAATAGAAAATACACTACGGTTTCGTAAACCACACCTGTTTTATACACACACATATATATATATATATATATTCTTGTATTTCATGATCTATACTATAATAATGACTAAATTTATAATATAACAAATGTATTTCAAACAACGGGATTTCATTACATCAAAATAGATCGATAATTACACAATTACTTTACAAAATATTGTCATCCCAACAATTTGTTTATCTATTATCTTTACAAAATTATCAATATACATGCTAAATATCCAAAATATGAAACTGCAGCTCACCTCCTTCACATAATCTGTTGAAAGACAATTTGTTTAGTAATATGTCATAGACTAAATGATGTAACGTCACAGGAGAATATGATACAGGAAATATGAAAATGTGACTGAATATGACTATAGATTAAAGAAAGTCTGGACTGAAGAGACTTCCAAGGTATAAACTTGATGTAAGATCTAAGAGTAAGAAACTGCAAGAAGCACAGGGCAGTAAGGAAAGTATTATATACGAGTACGTACTCCATAACTACATAGACATAATGTGTGTCTTCAAACGCATCGTAAAACTTGATGAGGTTTTTATGCCCAGACAAAGCTTTCAAAATCTTCACCTCCCTGCGAACATCTTCAATAGATATTGCTGTTGTCATCTGCGAAATAATTATCATTTCATGAGAAACTTATATTTCTAAAACGAATACCTAGCCTCCATGTATATATGCACTGTGATAACAAACAATAGCTCATCAGTAATCACACCCTAAATAAAATATGAAAATTTGGCATCTCCGCCCTTCTTTATGGCGTTCACAAAGAAGAATAATGACTGTGAATCTGTGATAATGTTGAAAAACAGCTGAAAACCCAGAAATCCAGATTGCATCTAAGATACCCTCTGGCATAATAAAAGAATACATCTTTTTCCATAATATTCTGGATGTACAAAATCCCATGTCACTTGTAGTGTAGATTACTACTGATATGCAACAAATTAGAACTGTATGACGATTAAACTCTTCGTTCTTGGATGCGGTTCGATTGATATTCCTCTGTGACAACAATGTGGATTTCTGTACTCAAATATATTTCCCAACTACCACAGCAGAAACTATTTAATACCGTGATCACTGATTGAAGAACTTCAATTAGAAGAGGCAGAACTAATGTTGGCAAAGCCTAATTTCATCCTAGAAAGTTGGATAACTGAACAACAAAATAACGATATTGCACATCAAATATGAAAATTGCGATCTGCAAACCTTAGCTTTGGCGATAATCAAGACGTAGAGCAATCAGATTTTAGCTCAGCAACAATCAGATTTTCCTAAGAGCAACAATCAGATTTTCCAAAAAATACAGAGTGTTAAACTCACAGCAACAATCAGATTAGCAGGAAGGTAATCAGCAAATCCAATGCAATAAGCAGCAGCAGATTTACAGCAATAAGCAGATAAACGTTCAGAGTGCAGAATGCAATACAGAGTAACACTCAATTTTCAAATACAAAGAGCAGAGCTCATCACAGCAGCAATCGTGTTCAACATAGCAGAGCTCATCACAGGGCAATACAATCGAGTTCAGGGCAGAGCACAAAGCATAATACAAAAATCAGATTGCAATCCTCCAAATGTTATCAGTTGTCGTTCAGATTTCAGGTTGCTATATAGAGCAACACTTGCTTTTCAAATACAAAGAGCAGAGCTCATCACAGCAATCAATCGAGTTCAACACAGCAGCAGTCGAATTCAAAATCAGCAATCGAATTCAATACTCAAACAAAGAGTTCAATCACAGCAGCAATCGATTGTTCGAAATCAGAAGTGTAAGGCAGAGGGTCGATGAAAACTCCCTGAAATGTTAAGAGAAGCAGCTGCAGCAGAATAAGGTGCGATTTGAATCAGCGCTCAGTCGTCTTGCAGTCGCGAAAAGGAACAAATCGCCTCCCAGAACAAATCGCTGAAAGTGAGCACCCAGGTAGATGCGCATAGGAAAAAAGACAACCATTACCTGAAGGGTCCAGATGCCCTTGGGGCCACGAAAGTCGGGTATACCACAAGAAGTGGATATTCCAGCCCCAGTGAATACCACCTAGTGCTTGCTCTGCATAAAGAAACAAGGTTTTTTCAGATTAATTGACAGATCCATACTCAAAGAATATAACCATTGTCAGGCCAGACCTTTTGTATTATCTTGGCAAGTCGTTCAACCTGCAAATGTAAACATTAATTTTCAGTCACATATATGCTTTGTCATTTATCTAATGTTCAGATAAAACAAATTAAAGCTGGTTATTAGTTAAAACTAAAAATGTTGTTCCGCAAACATAGTTGCTCCGCCTTATCCATGTAGCAACAAACCAAGTTCAAAATGAGCCTATGCACAGTTTAGTTCGTCGAGTCACCAATGTGTCTTTACAGAAAGTACATTTTTTGAGACAAATTTCCCATCAAACTCAAAGCAATCGTCTAACGGATGACATAGAAATCATTCCATACCTCACCTTAAAATGCTCTAAGTTCTTCCAATAGGCAATTATTCTACAATTTCATAAGATCTCTAATTCAGAAAAGAAAGGAAAAAAAAAATCTTTGCACATACATATACTAAGAAATAATTAAAATCAAAGGCGAGCAAATGAACAATTCAAGACTAACTTAATGACATGAATCATTACCTTTTCATTCTCAAGAAGTGATTGGTCACCCTGCTGATTAGTCCCTCCACGTTCTTGAAAATATACTAGTTAGCCTATTTCCGGAGAGTCTCTGCAACGCCTTTTTGGCACCAGGAACATCCATCTCCACCAACCTCTGCAAATGCCCATACACACCAGCTGCCACGAGCCTCTTCCGACAACCATGGCTCCCTCCGGCCATTATAGCAGCCACCACCGACACCGGAAACTTTTTTGAAACCACCTCAAATCTAGGATCCAGCATCTATACCAGCCTCATCAAATTCTTCTCATCCCTTACCAACTCTTTCCTATTTGATTTTGCAGATAACAACAACAATAAGGCCTTTGCCGCAACCTCCTGGATCCCTTCTGGCTTCACAGCCTCCATTAGCCTCACCAAAGAACACATACAGCCAGCAATCACAATCTTATTACTATCACTAATCGATAATCTAGTAAGCAATGAAGCTGCAATATGTTGCAATCTAATGTTTTTTCCAAGCTTAATAAGATCAGCAAGCTGTACTATAAACATGGTTGATCCAGATAAAACACGATTGCTGATTTCATCAAAAGACAACGAATAAATGGCGCGCAATACATGTTCTACAGTATCAGCAACAGGGCATTCATGAAACAGATGTACCAATCTCTGCAATCCCTTCTCCTGCAAAAACAAGTTGCGAAAATGCTCGCTTGTAGAAGAAAGAATTGATATACAATTTGCAGACTTTCCCTGTGCAGATGCATTCCCTGAAATAAGCAAATCAGTCAGAACAGGAACAACACCTTCTTCCACCGACGCAACTCGGATATCTTCAACCAAAGAGACATTCCTGATCGCACCAACGGCGTAAGATTGAGCAATGAGAGAACCAGATTTACACAATTCAATCAATACAGGAACACCTCCGTAGGCAGAAATCGCCCAAGCGTTGTCATGATCGGCTGTGATGAACTCGACTGCCATGGCCGCCTTCTCCTTCACCTGCACGGAGCTGCATTCAATGATTCTCAGCAGAGGACCTAACGCCCCTTCCTCAAACACGCATTTACGCGGCAAGTCGCCGGCGGAGACGAACAGCGACACGGCGTGGACCGCAAGCTCTCTGACAGAATCATCACAGCTCGAATCAAGCAGCGATATCAAGCATCTCATATCCCCTTCTTTAGCGACGATTATTGCAGACTTGTTGTCTTCAATCAGCATCTGAATAAGCGAATCCAACGCCTTCAGCTTGAACTACAGACCGCCGATCTGGAGGCGCGCGAAGAGGTCTCTGACGAAGAACGTGAGCTCCTCCTTCGAGGAGGCAGAATTAGGGCGGGAGAGAACAATGGTTGTGGAGTGTTGGAGGACGCCAGAGCGAAGGAGAAGCTCGAGGTCGTTGATTTGCTTAGACAACCACCCCGTCGCCATGTCGAGGTCGGACTGCATCAGCAGCACTTCGTACTGCCTCTGTTCCCCCAACCTATGGAACCAAACCGCGAAGCAACGCGGCGGCGGCGGCGGCCGTCCCAAGCTGCAAATCTGCTTCTCAGTCGACAAAGCCCTACCCATCGATCTGTAGCAACACGCCATGGAAGCAAACACCGCATGTGGCCTGCATATACCCCTCAAATTGCTCATCGTCTCCACCTACCGGAGCTGATTTCGTCGGATATTCACGTTTCTGCTGATGATTTTCGAAGCCGTGAAGGAAGAGGAGAGATTTGGGAAGATGAGATGCTTCTTCGAGAATGGTGAGGATTGGGAGAGATATGACTTATGCTAGGATTAGGGCTATGGTTTCATTCTTTTAATTACATTGACTACAGTTTTAAAAGACTGTAGTGTAATATATATGTATATAGACTACTTTTATTAAAAAATGTAGTGTATAGATTAAAAATAAAAGCACATAGACTACGGTTTTTAAAAACCGTAGTATATAGAGTAAAAAAAATACGCACATAGACTACGAATTTTAAAAAACCGTAGTGTATAGGTTAAAAATACACGCACATAGACTACGGTTTTTAAAAACCGTAGTCTATGACTCACATACACTACGGTTTATTTTATAACTGTAGTCTTTAATGAAAAAAGCGCACATACACTACGGTTTATGAAAAAACCGTAGTGTATGCACCGTAGTGTATAATAAAATTTGTAGTAGTGCAATCTGGCCTCCTTAGCTAATAGATCACATAGAATTCTGCTCCAGTTGACCTTCAGATTGAGTACTATAGTTGTCATAATTTTCATCTTCTCCGCAGTGACCTGGTCATAGGATCCACTGTGTGTCATGAATATCCTCTGCACGAACTCAAATAGTAGTTTGAATCTAGGTGCAAGCAGCGATCTGTTGAACATCCTTCCAGTGTAATGCATTGGAATAACCATAATCTTTTCCACTGCCTCTTACAGATTTTCCATGGTGATCTCTGACAAATTCATCCCTTCATCCTTCAAATTGTAGGCGTGTTGAATCATCTGCATCACGTCGTATGTTGTGTTGCTGTTCTATATCCTATGGGCATCAGAACACTTGTTTCATTCCCCTATTTCTCATCTTCCCAGGTCAAGTAGAATGTAGCGACCTGTTTTGGTAAGTACATCTTCGGATGGGATGTAACAATGTTATGGAAGCCTAAATTGAGATTTAAAATAGTTAATAACATATAATTATCAACCCAAAAAGAAAAATATACAAATTTATCAATTTTCATCAAGAACACGATGAACACCATATGATAATTTCCAGAATTTTAGTATATCATCAAACATATTTCTTACTCCTAAACGTTCAATCAAGTAGATAAGACAATATAAAAAGTACATGAATCATCATAACTTAAACATTTTCAAACTAAACTCTTGGGAACCCTTCACAAAATTTAGTTTTGATGATGTCCTTTCGAAACACACTTATATAGACTTACTTCTGCTTGATAGGCCTTAACCTGTTCTACATGTAACAGATGATTATCATATAAAGTGAATCTAATAGAGAACAAGTCTATAGACCAGGTTAGATGATGACTTAGAATATAAATGATTATATCCTATAGAAGTCATCTAATTAGCTTATGTTCTATTCAAAGAAGCAGACCAGCAGAAGCCTACAAGCAAACAGATGATCTGTTCGATGGCCACTCAATCTGGTTATGGAGAGATTATTCACAATAATTGCAACCATGTTTTGGAACAGTTTGGAGCATATTGATGCTAACCAGATTGACGTTAATCTATTGACCAGATCAAGCAATATGGAGTGAGCCAGACCAGGACCAGATGAACTAGTCATCTGGCATACGGATAAAATTACCTAGATGTACTTAGAAGAATCCCACACAGATTGCCACATCAGCAGATCTCACGAAGATGGAAAGTATATCAATTATAGATCAAGAATGGAAGGATGATCAATCAACAGCGCGAAGAAGGAAAGAGAATCAATCAACATCTGCTTTCAATATATCAAGGATTCGGTCAACCTTTCACACAATGCAAGAGAAGACATTCTGGGATTCATAACTTTTGATTGACAATCATCATTTATTTCAAATCAATCAAGCCCAACGGTTAGAATTTCAAAATTCTACACCAATAAAAGCTTGGAACCAAGTCTGGAAGATATAGAACCGACGATCAAAGTAAATCTGATACTCTACCCATAAATCAACTCACTCATCAAAACATTCATTGTGGAGATTTCTACATTCCAGACCGAGCTCTAAGCCGTTCGTGATTTAAATCACACCACTCGATTTAAGTCTGTCTTATCAAGAAGAAGAAGGAAGATATCTTCGCTAGCTAGTAGTTTTCTAGTGGATGTGTAGCAGTTGTAACTGCAAGTTGTAAAGGGACACGACCCTTATTCGTGCATAAGTTTCAATCAGGTTGTGATTGGAACTTGTTCCTCGTTCTCACTGAGTATAAAAAAGAGAGTATTCTAGTAGTGGATATCCAATCCATTTTGGATTGGACCGTGGACGTAGGGGGTTTCTCGAACCACGTAAAAACAACTGTGTTATTTACTTTACACATCTTTACTTTCACTTGTTTTATTCTCTAACCAGCACGAGTATTCAATCTCCATTCTTAATCAATCTGTAAATCTGCTTGGTTAAGTTTTTCTAAAAGTTTTCTAATAAAGAGCACAGACTAAGTCCACCATATTCTGCATTCAATGCTTTTTTGGATAACAAGATCAATCTTACTATCTACAAAGTTTTTATCACGAGAGAGATTTTATTTGGACAGATAAGCTATCGATTTGGTGAGCGATCTGGTCAGTCAAACTTAAGCAATCTCTTCACGAGAAAGTTTGATCTCTCTTAGTAATTAGTAAAGTAAATTGAAAAGTTTGTATTTGGTGTATTCTCCACCACACACCAAACCTTGCTCTTACGGAACCAACAAGTGGAATTAAAGTAGTGGTTCAAATGACCATTGTTTCAGTTTCATAGGGTTTAAACCTGCGTGGTCAACTTGAATAGATCTAGGAAAACCTTTTTCATTCACGTGCATACAATCTGTTATCATAGAATCTTTTGTCATTAGAGCATGCGAGGAATTCTCTATTCAATGATACAGATAATGGAGCTTCAGAATCAAGATGTGCCTAAAAGCTCATCACCGCATGATGTGGAAAGTAATAGAAAAAGGACCATTAGCTATCTATGAAGAAAAGACTCGCATCACAGAAACTGGAATAGTTAAAGAGAACGTGCTTAAACATCCCAGAATGTACATATCTGAACAACGATGCGAAGCAAATCTGGATGACTTTGCAAAAAGAATCATTTCCAGCATAGTCAAAGGATTCCACTGGCTAATATTCAAGATCTGGATACAGCTAAAGAGATGTGGGAAGCATTGCGTGAACTCCACATAGGTTCGAAGGCCATGACCGAGAACAATCTGTCATTAGCCTGCAACAAGTTCGATGAATTCAAGATGAGACCTGGATAAACCATTGAACAGATGAAGAACAGGTTTATTCAAGTCTTGCTTGAAGTATCTGCATTCAACATGAACAAGTACACTCAGAGAGAGAAAAATCTCAAGATACTAAGAGCACTACCACCAAGCTGGGAAATATACTATGCAATGCAACCACTACGTGCTGATTTCAACAATCTCTCAGTTGAAGTTTTATTTGATCATCTGGCTATTCATGAATGTGACATTAGAAGAATTCATGGACCAGATCATGCATCAAGCATGAAGAATGAGAGCAGTTCTAAAAAGGAAAAAAGAAGTAGCCTTCAAAGCCAAATGTGTAGCAGATGAACCGGTAGCACCTGCTGTACCAGAAGAAGGAGGTTATGACAAGCTGTTCAAGGAATTTTCTATGATTGCAAAGAGAATGGACAAGATGGAAGTTAGATCGACAAAATATCGTAGATTCTACAAGGATAACAAAAGTAGATTTCAGAAGAATAGAGATCAAGATCGATCTGATAGCAAAGGCGCGTAAAAGGTAATGGTAAGACATCTAACTCTAATGATTATACTTGTTATGGTTGTGGCAGAACAAGTCATTTCAAGACAGATTGCCCTGACCTATCGAAAAGTCAGAGAGAAGAGTTAAGAGAAAAAAGAGATCGAAAGCTTAAAGCTCAATGTAAAGCTATGCTAGCTGAAGAAGATTCAAGCAGCTCGAGTCATTTATCAGATAGCTCATCAGAGAACGATGAAGCATTCTATGTACATGACACAGAAGAAGATTGGGATGAATGCTACATGGAAATTAACAACGGTCTTGACCAGATCGAGGTAAACTCTCATTTTTCTATACTTGACCAGATCGAGGTAAACTCTCATGTTTCTATATCATCAAATAAACCTATCTATGATTATGGTAATGAAGATGAAGCTAAAGTCTCATGGGAAGAGGTTAACGAGATGTTCAAAAGCTGTACAGGCATAAAAAAATTATTCTCTGAAGTCATTAAGGAGAATGACAAGCTGAACAAAACAGTAAAGATATTAAGTGAAGCAAACACAAAGTTCTTTGTTCGAGTAAATGATCTGGAAGGATAGATCAAGACCAAAGATGCAGAGATCTACTCACTTAATTCAAAGGTAAAAGACTTGATCAACAGGAAGCAAGTAGTTGAAGAAAAGTTGAAGAAGACCATGGAAAACATGAGCAAGATCAACAAAAGTCAAGAATGAACTGATATGATATTTGATATGCAGAGACGTGGAACGGCTGTATTAGGTTATACTAGACAAACAAGTGTAACCAAATTCTTAATTGAAAGGAAGAATATATCAAATCAAGTTAAAGATTTGAAGAACAAGAAGAATCAGCCTTAGCAGATGATGATGAAAGAAGCAGGAGATAAATGGTACTATCAGATGAAAGGTCAACCTGCTCACTATGTCAAAACTGATGAAAACAAGAAACTGAAGAAGACTAACAGATCATCAACTAAGAAGAAGATTAACTGGAATAATGTAGAAAGGAACCATCCACCTGTTATATTTGTGTTCCTAACACTAAGTTAATTTGGGTTCCTAAGGGAACATTTGCTACTAACCAAGCACCCATTCATTGAATGTGTAGCTAAGTCTATGTAATTGCATGATTGAATAGATGCAAGGAGTCAAGTAGCAAAAGGAACCATCTGGATTATTGATAATGGATGTTCGAAGCATATGACATGTGACAAGAATTCTCTATTAGATTATGTGGAATGACAAGGTCCACAAGTAACCTTTGGTTGTAACTCAAAAGGTTATACCAGATGATATGGTAATGTCAAGATCGACAAGACCACTATATCCAATGTATCTTATGTGGAGGGTCTTGGTCATAATCTGTTTTCTGTTAGCTACTTTTGTGATAGTCGTAATCAGATTTTTTTTTATGCTAACAATTGTTTTGTGAAGAACAAGGAATGAGATGAAATTCTCTTTACTGGGAAATTCAAGGAGAGATTGTACATTCATCAATGGACGAACCAGATTGAAACATGTCTAGTTACTAAGACACTCTCTGAGACAAACTTGTTATTGCATAAGTGACTTAGCCATCTGAATTTCAAGTCTATCAACAAGATTGCAAGAGAAAACCTAGTCGAAGGATTACAAGATCAAGTGTATGACAGAGATCGTATCTGTGAAGCATGCCAAGCTGGGAAGCAGACCAAGTCATCATTTGCCAGCAAAGCAGCTCACTCGTCTTCTAGGATTTTGGAGTTACTACATTTAGACTTATTTGGCCCTGTCAAACCATTAAGTATCAATGGAAGAAATTATACTCTGGTTATCATTGATGATTACTTAATATTCACTTGGGTTATCTTTATGTTCAAGAAGAAAGAAACGTTGGAGAAGCTTCCTGGTATCAGCAGATATAGTTTCATCCTTCGAGCTGCTCCATAGCACTCTAGTAGCGGGTGAATACCCGGAAAATCTTGGAGAACATAATGTTCTGCCTAATTTTCTCAACAAGATTACTAATCAAAAAGAGACTACTATCATGACAATCAAAACAGATCGAGGGACAGAATTTCTGAACCAGAAGATTGAAGCATATTGCAACCAGGTGGGTATCACACACCAAACATCTGCTGCTAAAACACCTCAACATAATGGAGTAGTTTAGAGGCGGAACAGATCATTGAAAGAAGCAGCTCGCACCATGCTTAATGTAACCAGATTACCGAAGAAGTTTTGGGCAGAAGCCATCTACACGGCATGTTACACACAACATATGTCAGTGATAACTCTCAGACATGGGAAGACACCATACGAGATTAGGAACAATAGAAAGCCCAGGATACAATATTTTCGTACTTTTGCTTGTACGTGTTACATTCATAACAATGGAAAATATCAATTGAAAACCTTTAATAGCAAAGCTGACCCTGGAATATTTTTAGGATATTCTGATGTTAGCAAAGACTATAGGGTTTACAATAGAAAAACTCATGTTGTGGAAGTAACACCTCATATTGTATTTGATTAATATACTCTTGTGTTGGTCTCGAAAGAGCAAGGTTTGGTGTATGGGGTGGTGGGAATACACCAAATACAAACTTTTCAGTTTACTTGGCTAATTATCAGAGAGATCAAGCTATTCTTAAAGAAGAAATTGCTCGACAGATGACTGACCAGATTGATCGACAGATCGATAGCAGATCAATCCAAACAGGTTGCTCTCTAGTGTAAGTACTTAGACAGTAATAAGAGTGATCTTATTACTTTCAAACTATTGTGTGTGCGGAAATATGGTGGACTTAGTTGGTGCTCTTATATGGAAAACCTTAATAATAATCCATATCGATAAAGCAGGTTGATTGAAATGTAATTTTAAATGCTAGTGCAGGGGTTAGAATAAAAGAACAACAGAATATGAATATTCAGAGAGATAAATGACACAGTTGTTTAACGTGGTTCGGGAAATCCCTACGTCTACTGTCTGATCAGAACTAGATCAGATTATCCACTACTAGGATACTCTTCTTCTTTATACTCGCAGAGAACGAGCCACAAGTTTCAAACACAATCTGGTTGAAACTTATGCACGAATAAGGGTTTTGTCCCTTTACAACAGATTACCTCTACATTACCACTAGAAAACTACTAGCTAGCAGGGTGATCTCCTTTCTCTCGATAAGACAGACTTGAATCGAGATTGGGTTGGTGTGATTTAGAATCACAAACAGTTTGAAGCTTTAGTCTGACGTAGAGATTGATTGCTTGAGAGTGATTTTGTCGATGTAGCACATGTGTATATATCAGACTCTTGAGCTCCAAATATATATAGCTTTGAATTTGAAATTCTAGCCGTTTGTTGATTGGCGTGGGATTGATTGTAGGTGACGAACAAGTTCACAACCAGATTAACAGTTGAAGATCAGGATGGATACTAGTTGAAGATATCCTGATCTGGAACTCAAAAGAAGGGGACGAGATCGATGTTCAACCTGTAGTGGAGATCAACACACAGCAAAGGGGAACAACTCACATTGAACTGGACTAGAACACATCGATCTCAAAAGACAGTGAACTATAATAACAGATGATAGAGAATCTAATCAAAGTCAACCTGAAGAATCAAGAGAGATTAGCAACAGCCAGGATGTCAACCAAGAGATAGAAGAAGAGAATCCTTTTCAAGCAACATCAGTAGCACATGAGTTTGAGGAACCAACAGAAGAACCAGAACTTGAGATATCAGAAGAAGAAATGTCTAGACGAAGGAAGTGGATACAAGAGCATCATCCACCAGAACAGATTGTTGGGAACCCATCAGATCGTGTGAAGACCAGAAGAATGCATGGGGAGAGTGCACTTCTAAGTTGTTACCTATATCATGTTGAACCAGTTGATGCATATGAAGCATTACAAAATGCAGATTGGGTCATTGTTATGCAAGAAAAACTCAATGAGTATAAGAGAAATCAAGTTTTGTATCTTGTTGATCGACCTAAACACCAAGGAGTAATAGGTGTTAAATGGTATTCAAGAACAAACGAAATGAGAATGGTGAAGTTGTGAGAAACAAAGCCAGATTAGTTACTAAATGATACAGTCAACAAGGCATTGATTTTGATGAGACATTCGCACCAGTTGTCAGATTGGAAGCAATCAGATTATTCTTGGCATATGCAGAGTACAAGAGATTTAAAGTGTACCAGATGGATGTCAAGAGTGCTTTCTTAAATGGTATTCTAGAAGAAGAAGTGTATGTGGAATAAACACCTGGATTTGAAGAAGGCAACCCAGACTAGAAGGTTTACAAATTAGCTAAATCGGTTTATGGGTTGAAACAAGCTCCCAGAGCGTGGTATGAGACATTATCAACATTTATGCTGGAATCAGGATTCAAAAAAGGATCTGTTGACAAGACATTGTTCATAATCAAAGTCAAAGAACATATCCTTTTAGTACAGATATACATTGATTGTATCATCTTTTGATCACAATCTAGTTATTTATGTGATAAGTTTGCGGAGCTCGTGAAAAATAATTATCAAATGTCCATGATGGACGAAATGAATTTATTTCTATGTTTTTCAGGTGAAGCAGCTACCAGATGGGATATTCGTTAATCAAGCGAAGTACATACAAGATCTGATCACCAAATTTGGAGTGAAAGATAGTAAAACTGTCTTCCAATGCAGACCAATGAAAAATAAGTATCAAATGTCCATGATGGGCTAAATGAATTTCTTTCTAGGTTTGCAGCTGAAGCAGCTACCAGATGGGATATTCGTTAATCAAGCGAAGTACATTCATGACTTGATCACCAAATTTGGAGTGAAAGATAGTAAACCTGTCAAGATTCCAATGAAGACCAATGGGAAAATTGATCCAAATCCAGAGGGCAAACCAGCAAACATAACTCAATATAAGGGTATCATTGGTTCATTACTATACTTAACTGCTAGTAGACCTGACATTACTTTTATAGTGGGAGTATGTGCTAGATACCAGGCCAATCCTAAAGACTCCATTATGGAAGCAGCCAAGAAGATACTAAGATATCTTAAAGGAACAACACACATTTGATTATGGTATCCATGTGATGATAATTTTCAGTTAACAGGTTATTCAGATTCATATTATGCAGGATGTAAGCTGGACAGAAAGTCAACCTCTGGAACCTGTCAATTTCTTGGAAACAAACTAATCTCATGGTTTTCAAAGAAGCAAAGATTTGTTGCTACATCAACAACAGAAGCAGAATATATGGCCGCTAGAAGTTGTTGTGCACAGATACTTTGGTTAAAGCAACAGCCTAAGGACTACGAGATTGATGTAAAAGAGATACATATATTCTGTGATAGTTCAAGTGCTATTGCTATTACATAGAATCCAGTCCTACATACGAGATGCAAGCATGTAGATGTGAGACATAACTTTATACGACAACATGTGGAAAGAAAGCATGTACAGATTGAGAAGATACACACAGATGTTCAACGAGCTGATATCTTGACAAAAGCACTACCAGAAGAGAGATTCAAAATGTTATGTGGAAAGTTAGGATTGGTGAACTTAGATGAAAGGATCAGATTGACATCAGATCATATAGCAGATTGAAGAAGTGCAGATCATAAACTATGGAAATTCATGAAGTGTAGACTGTGTGATAACAGATCATTATAAAGATCATGATGATCAGATTGTTAGTTAACAGAGTATGGAAGTTATGAAGATCATATCATCATACAGATCATGAGGACCAGATAGTCAGCAAATCACTTAAAGAAGAAGCGAAGACCAGATCATTTGATGTTTTTTGGACGGGATTTGATCATGCCACGTAGAAATTAATTTTCCAAAATAGATTACTTAATCAAGGGGGAACTTAGATATTAGTATTGATTTCTGATCTAAACATCGCCCTAATCCTAGTCTATAAAGTTATTTTCTGACATAGATTTTCTAATTCTTCCATAATTGTGATGATTAGTACAGGTTTTTGTAACTGCGATCGAGGAAATCATTACCAAAATAAAAGAAAGAAAGTTGCAGTGTTTAGAAGGATTGACATGCTCTACTTTCCAACCCTATGATCTAGCGCGTGTATCAGACACAGAGAAAGGCGGCAAAAGAAATGCTGAAGCCGGAAAACCAAAAAAAGGAGACTTTCATCTTAAACCTTAAAATTTTATCCCTTTCATCTTAGCCGTTAATTTATTTCTTATATATATGCGTTGTACTTGCTCGTAACTGTTCACCTACACTTCATTTCACCGAGCACTCATAAATCTCTAAGCACTTAGGCGATTTCAGTTTTTCAAACCTCTTTCAAACGATCTTCCAAATCTCAAACCTCTTTCGAAAATGGCACCACAATCTTCATTATTTCTTGAACATGTTGCTGAAGTTCAGAAATTCTTGTCACCAGAACCATTTGTTGTGTATGAAACCCATGGATTTCAAAAGTTAGAAGAAGTATTTTATGTTGTCAAGAGATGCAGAGGTTTATTATCTTTTATTGTTTATAATCTGCTAAGCATGTTTTAGGTTAAAGTTTTTCCATTATACTGTGGTTATACTTATGATTTCTGGAGATATGTTTCTGTTTTGATGATTATGCTTTCGTATTTTCAGAGATTATGTTGTTCATTATGTCTTCGATATCTGGAAATTTTATCTCAGTGTTCTTCTTGTTCTTATCTAAAAATCTGAGATATTGTATATGTTTTTGTTATTGGGTATTATGATGATATGTTATTCACTGCTCGAATGATGTGTTTTAGGATTCCACAACATAGTCCCCTCTCACCCGACTATGTACTTGGCCAAGCAAGCAGCCACCTTCTATCTCACATGGCACGATGAAAAGGATGGATATGAAGCTAATGTGTTAATGCCAATAGGTGACAGAACCAGCAAAACCACCTATGATGTGATGGCAATGATAAACCAAGCTTACCGGTTGAAGGATGAAGGGATGGAACTGTCTAAGACCACCACTTAACAACTGCAAGAAGCTGTGGAGAAGGTGATGGTTATTCCCATTCACTATACTGGAAGGGAACTTTGCTTCAACCAGGGTACAAACTGGTGTTCGATTTCGTACATCGCATATTCATGACACAAAGTGGGTCCTACGACCAAATCACACCACAGAAGTTCATAATATTGACTACAGTGGTTCTCAACCTCAAAGTCAACTGGATCAGGATCTTGTTTGACTTGCTAGGGAAGGAAGCTAGATTGGTGAAGTGGACAAAGGATGCCTAGGGCAACGCAGTGTTAGTGGAAGTGAAGAGGAACTTGAGACACCCTACCAAGATCAGTTTCATGGTGGAGAAATTCTTCAAACAACAGGTTTGGGAGAATGCTATGGAATTCAACTCCAGACTGACCATTCCTAATGACCAGCACCAGATCGAGATGTCCCTGGGTATAACCCTTGCTTTATTGAACAAAGTATCAAATAATGTGCATCTGGAAGCCTTGCTGGAAATGGGGAGCTCAAATCCCAGTTGGATGCCATAATCCAAGGGAGATAAGAAGAAGAAAGAAAAGGCACCAAAGGAAAGGGTGCAGAATATGAAGACACAGAGGAAGCCCCCTACCAAGAAAGCAAGCTCTGTTGATACAGATACATCTACAACCACACATCAAACAAAATAAAAGAGAAGGAGACTGAGGAAAGTACAACCTGAATCTCCACCACCAACAGGAGATTCATAGCCAGAAACTGCTACTCATTAACCAGAAGAAGCAATTCCACACCCAGAGGAAGCTCAGCTGACAACAGAGACCCCTCAATATGTGGAGCCAGAGTCCTCATTTGACCTTAACCAGGCCAAGGACTTCTCTCCTGCGAGGACTACAACGCCCTTACAAGACCATATGCAAAGGATAAGTGAGGAAAAAGATGAGGAAGAGGAAGTCGATGAGGAGGAGGAGAAGAAACGACAAGCTGAGGAGGTAATTCATTTATTGGAAAATGAGGAAGAACATACTATTCTCCAAGATTTTCCAGGAATTCATTTGCTGCCAGAGAGCCATGGAGCAGCTCGAAGGGTGAAACTTTATCTGTTGATCAAAGACAGTGAGTATTATGTCTTTGATGCACTGTTGCAGACCAGATCAATAGATTGAAGATAGAAGAGGCCACTTTATTGAGTTATCTACAAGCCAATTTTGTTGGAGAAGTAAGGGCAGAATATCACCAGCTGATTCTTGCCATCATGAAACACGTAGCCCAAACTACTGAAAATCGATCTGAAATCATTCTATGCGATATAATGGATTTCTTTACAAGTATTACTGGGTCAGATGATGAAGTTGACCAGGATGTGCAAATTGGCGATCTAGACAGATGCTCAACCAGAGTGACCCAACACATCTGGTACAACAGACCAGCCCCAGTCATCAGCAACAGCAGCAGCAACAGAACAAAGTGAGAAGGAGGTTGAGAAGCCAAAGAAGAAGAGAGCAAAGAAGATACCAACTGTGATCTTGGATCCAGTTGATGAAGAGCCTGTGGGGCAAGTCATTGGAGGAGTGGCTACCAACGAGATATACACTCAAGGGGAAGCCGCAAGTTTGAATATGCATATCACTTTCTTCGATCTGGAAGAGATTCTGGAGAGAGAGCACAAGTAATTCAATAACTTACAAGTTGATGACTTGATCACAATTAGGATACAAGATCATATGACCACCACCTGCAACGTCATTCAGGAAAAGGCCACATAAGTCCTTACTGATTTTAATCAGCATCAGAAAGACTATGTGAACGATATGGATAAAGACTTGCGCAGAAAGCTGAGAAATAAAGTCAAATAGTTAAATAAGAAGATGGATGACGATCGAGAAGCAGCTGATGCAGCTAGAGAAAAATCAGATCAGAAGCTGGAGACCGTTGAGAAGAAGGTCCAGACCGTTCATGCTCTGGTCACTAAACTACTAGCCAAGGAGAAGGATCTGATTGATGAGGTTGTAAAATCTCAATCTGCTTCTATCACTACTGAAATCAAGGAGGCTACCACCATGGAGATTCATGCTCAACTTGCTACCTTTGAGAGGGAGAACTTCGTGGAAATTATGAAGGACAATCAGGTCAAGGTTCTCGATGATCTGCTCTACCCAACTCCCACAGAACTTTATCATCAGAACACCAGACTCAACAATGTAGAAGAACTTCAAGGCACTTATGATGCAACCCTATCCACAATGAATCACAGATTGGAGAAGAAGCTAGGAGATGCTGACCAGAATATCACCTTCCTACTCAACTTCAAAGCAGATGCCGAACTGAAGCTCTAGGAGATGAAGGCAGAGATCAATTCCCTTCGCACACTCATCAAGATAACATTTGATGATGTCAAAAAGGGGGAAAGATTTGGAAAAAGTGGAAAGAGTGGAGCAGGAGGAGGAGAATTTGATCAAGCTGATAAAGGAGGACCAGATGGAGGTCCAGAAGGAGATGCAGGAGGTGAAGGGCCAGATAAACCTGCTGGAGCAAATCAGCCATTCATAGAGAGATCATATACACCTGCAAGAGCTGATCCAACAATTATGCCAACAAAACAACAACAGCAAGCACAAGATAAAGGGAAAAAGCCGATGGCAGATGAAGGAGACCTGATTGTTGAGCTACTACTATTTGGTGTAAGCAAGGAACAAGCCTGTGACCCAGCATTTAGGGCACAGTTCTACAAGGAACAGGTAGAAAGGGAGAAGAAGCTAGCAGAATAGGAGGCCAGAGAGAAGTCTTTCCAAACACCCTTCTCTCCGCCCAGATCAAAACACTCTCAACAAACTTCTCAGTCCACTACCCAGTCCAAGAAGAAGAAAGGGCCATTCACTACTTGGAACCTGACTATGCAGAAGAAGACACCCAAAGACAACTGGGTACCAGAAGGAGAGCAGAAGGAGTGGGAATCGGTAAAGCAAGGATTCATGATGAATAGATACTTTCTGAATGAGCCTACCTACTCTGAATCTACACCAGATGAAGACTTCCAAGAATGAAGGATAGGATCTACGAGAATGTACAGCAGACCTCCGACGCTCAGAGAGAGAAGATGAAGAAGGGAGGTGTTGGTCCCGAAAGAGCAAGGTTTGGTGTATGGGGGGGG
>JAPKLX010000310.1:226521-270408 GCA_026898415.1 Leonotis leonurus | reverse complement strand
CCATAAAATGTTTATGATTTTCGTATGATACCTATCTGCTCAGTCAATTTAAAAGAATCGAATCTGCTTTAATCAATCTGCACTACCATATAGTCTACATCTTTAATCAATCTGCTTTAATCAATCTGGTTAATCTTTAAGGTTTTCTATACAAGAGCACTCGCTAAATCCACCATATTTCAGCACACACAATACTTAGAAGATAATAAGATCACTCTTATTATTGTCTAAGTGTCTACACTAGAGAGCAATCTGTTTGGACTGACCTGGTATCGATCTGCTGATCAATCTGGTTTGTCATCTGCCGAGCAATTTTTTACTTAAGAATAGCTTGAACTCTCTAATAAATAACCATGTAAACTGAAAAGTTTGTATTTGGTGTATTCCCCCCCCCCCATACACCAAACCTTGCTCTTTCGGGACCAACAAGAACAGTTATGAGCATGTATGACACATATATATAGGAAATAATTCAACGGCTGAGATGAAAGCGATAAGAAGTTTAAGGTTTGGATGAAAGTCTCCCTTTTTAGATTTTCTGTCTTCAGCCTTTTCTTTTGCCGCCTTGCTCTGCGTCAGATACACGTGCTAGATCCTAGGGTTGTAGAATGGAGCGTGTAAATCTTTCTAACCACTGCAACCTTCCTTTTCTTATTTTGGTAGAGATATTCCTCGATCATAGTTACCAAAGCATGTACTAATCATCACAATTATGGAAGATTTAGCAAATCTATGTTAGAAAAATCACTTTATAGACCATAGTTAGGGCGGTAATTAGGTAAGAGAAACAAATGTAATTTATGAATTCCCCCTTGACTAAGTAATCTTTATTGGAAAATTAATTTTCACGTGGCAAAGCTTAATCTCATCAAAATTCTGACACGTGTAAACAATCAGTTTGGTCTTCGCTCTTAACATCATCTGATTCTCACTTCTATATGGTATCATCTGGTATCATCTTCTTACACCATCTGGTACCATCTGGTTCTCATGAACTGAGTTGTGATCTTGTTCTCATAACTTCCATATGTTGTTTACTGTCAATCTGGTTGACGATCTGTTTCTCACGATCTTGATGGTGATCTGTTATAATTCACTCTGTTCTTCATGGACTACCCCAGTTAGTGATCTGTATTTCCGCTATATGATCTGGTCTCAATGATCTGGTGTCGGTCTAATTCTTTCGTCTAGGTTTAGCAATCCTAGCTTTCCATATAACATCTTGAATCTTTCTTCTAGTAGTGATTTTGTCAATATGTCAGCTCGTTGAACATCTGTGTGTATCTTCTCGATCTGTACATGCTTACTTTCTACATGATCTCTTATTAAATGATGTCTCACATCAACATGTTTGCATATGGTGTGTAGAACTGGATTTTGCGTTATAGCAATAGCACTCAAGCTGTCACAGAATATAGGTATCTCATTTACATTTATCTCGTAGTCCTTGAGTTGCTGCTTTAACGAGAGTATCTGTGCACAACAGCTTCCAGCGGTCATATATTCTGCCTCAATTGTTGATGTAGCAACAGATGTTTGTTTCTTTGAAAACCATGAGATCAACTTGTTTCCAAGAAACTGACATGTTCCAGATGTTGACTTTCTGTCCAACTTGCATTGAGCATAATCTGAATCTGAATAACTTGTTAACTCAAAGTTGTCTTCCCATGGATACCATAGCCCAATGTGTGTTGTTCCTTTGAGATATCTAAGTATCTTCTTGGCTGCTTCCATGTGTGACTCCTTGGGGTTGGCCTGGTATCTAGCACATACTCTAACTGCAAAAGTAATGTCAAGTCGACTAGCAGTAATGTATAGTAGTGAACCAATGATACCCCTATATTGAGTTATATTTGCTGGTTTTCCTTCTGGGTCTGGATCTATCTTCCCATTGGTCTGCATTGAAATCTTGACAGGTTTACTATCTTTGACTCCAAATTTGGTGATCAGATCATTGATGTACTTCGCTTGGTTTACTATCTGTTATACTTCGCTTTAACCTTAAAACGTCGTAACTTCTACACACGATCTCCTTTTCGAGCAAACTCGATGTCAACATCTCCCTTTCTTAATACTCTACACAATGACTATAATATTGATATACTTTCGGTCATGCATGGAAAAACTATTTTTTATACGACGTGCTTAAACTTTAAAAATTCGTAGCGGTTACGTACGTCATTTTTAGGAAGACTTAGTGCCAATATTTTTCTTTTGAGTATAATATTGACATGCTTTTGACTTATGCATGAAAAGTTCAATTCTTAAAAGAAACGTATAAAAAGTTTTACCGGGTGCCAATTTCACATGTTAGGTCCTAATAGGGTATAGTCTCTTCCTAACATCCTTAATTAGTCATAGTAAGATATCTAAACTCTATTTGGAAAATTCAGGGTATTACATAAATAACTAGATTGAGATCCAAAAATGATATCATCAACGTATATCTGCACTAGAAGGATATGTTCTTTGACTTTGATTATGAAAAGTGTCTTGTCAACAGAACCTCTTCTAAATCTTGATTCCAGCAGAAATGTTGATAATGTCTCATACACACTCTGGGTGCTTGCTTCAATCCAAAAACTGCTTTGGCTAATCTATACACCTTCTCGTCTGGATTGCCTTCTTCAAAACCAGGTGGTTGTTCTACATACACCTCTTCTTCAAGAATACCATTCAAGAATGCACTCTTGATATCCATCTGCTATACCTTGAATATCTTGTATGTTGCATATGCTAGGAACAATCTGATTGCTTCCAATCTGGCAACTGGTGCGAACGTTTCATCAAAATCAATGCCTTCTTGTTGATTGTATCCTTTTGCAACTAATCTGGCTTTGTTTCTTGAATACCCATTTAACACCTATAACACCCTGGTGTCTTGGTCTGTCTACAAGATACCAGACTTGGTTTGTTTTAAACTCTTGAGTTTTTCTTGCATAACAATTACCCAATCTGCATCTTGTAGTGCTTCATATGCGTTAGATAGTTCAACACGAGATAAGTAGCAACTTAGAAGTGCGCTCTCTCCATGCATTCTTCTAGTTTTCAAACGATCTGATTGGTTCCCAACAATTTGTGCTGGAGGATGGTTTTCTTGTATCCATCTCCTTCTACTGGACATCTCTTCTTCTGATATCTTAGGTTCTAGTTCTTCTGTTGGTTCCTCAAATTCAGGGTGTGCTGTTGAAGATTCTTGGAAATGGTTTTCATCTTTTGGTCCTTCAGTCTCAATCTATTGATTGTTGTTCCAGCTATTGATATCTCTGGATTCTTCAAATTGACTTTGAGTAGGTTCAGCATCATCAGCTTCTACTGGTTCACTATCATCTGGGGTTAATCTGGTCTGATCCAGATCAATGTGATATGTTTGCCCTTGCTGTGTGCTGGTCTCAGCTACAGGTTGATCATTAATCTCGTCTTCTTCGGTTGAATTCTAGATCAGGATATCTTCAAGAAATATTCCTCCTGATCTCCTATTGTTAACCTGGTTGTGAACCTGTTCATCACCTACTTCACTGTATTCAAGAATAGCTTCATCAAATACAATATGAGGTGTTACCTCCACAACATGAGTTTTCTTATTGTAAACCCTATAAGCTTTACTAACATCAGAATATCCTAAAAATATTCCAGGGTCAGTTTTGCTATCAAAGGTTTTCAATTGAGATTTCTCATTATTATGAATGTAACACGTGTAGCTAAAGGTACGAAAATACTGTATCTTGGGCAGTCTGTTGTTCAGATCTCGTATGGTGTCTTCCCATGTCTGAGAGTAATCACTATAATCTGTTCTGTGTATAACAAGCCGTGTAGATGGCTTCTGCCCAAAACTTCTTTGGTAATCTGGTTGCATGAAGCATAGTGTGAGCTGCTTCCTTTAATGATATGTTTCGTCTCTCAACTACTCCATTCTGTTGAGGTGTTCTTGCTGCAGATGTCTGGTGTGTTATACCCATCTGGTTGCAATATCTCTCAATCTTCGCGTTTAGAAACTTTGTCCCTCGATCTGTTCTGATTGTTACAACAGATGTTTCTTTTTGCTTTGTGATCTTGTTAAGAAAATTTGGCAGCTTCTCTAGTGTCTCTTTCTTCTTGAACAAAAAGATGACCCAATTAAATCTTGAGTAATCATCCATGATGACCAGAATATACTTTCTTCCCTTGATACTTAATGACTTAACTGGGCCAAATAAGTGTAGTTGAAGTAACTCCAAAATTCTGGAGGATGAGTGAGCTGCTTTGCTGGTAAATGATGACTTAGTCTGCTTCCCAGCTTGGCATGCTTCACTAATATGATCTTTGTCATATACTTGATCTGGTAATCCTTCGACTAGTTTTTCTCTTCACAAATAGATGGCTAAGTCACTTATGCCATAACCAGCTTATCTCAGAGGTTGTCTTAGTAACTAGACATGTCTCGATCTAGTTTGTCCACTGTACAATGTATAATCTGTCATGCAACTTCCCAGTAAGAAGAATTTCATCTCCTTCCTTGTTTTTCACAAAACAGTTGTTAGCATTAAAAACAATCTGATTGCCATTAGCACAGAATTGGCTAACATAGAACAAATTATGACTAAGACCCTCAACATATGATACGTTGGTGATGGTGGTCTTGCCAATCTTGATATTACCATATCCTCTGGTATAACCTTTTGAATTACAATCAAAATTTACTTGTGGTCATTCTCTTTCCACATAATTTGATAGAGAGTTCTTGTCACATGTCATATGCTTTCAACATCCACTATCAATAATCCAGATTGTTCCTTTTGCTACTTGGCTTCTTCTTGTAGTTCTTCGATCCTGCAATTATGAAGACTTAGTTACCCTTTCAACGTATGGGTGCTTGGTTAGTAGCAAATGTTCCCTTACGAACCCAAATTAACTTTGTGTTATGAACGCAAATATAACAAGTAATCTGTGTCCCTGCATCATCTGTTCTTCATATAACTTTGTAAACAGATGGATGATTCTTTTCTATGTTATCCCAGTTAATCTTCTTCTTCTTTGTTGAAGATGTTCTGGTAGAGGCCTTCTGTTTCTGGTCTCTATTAGTCTTGACATAGTGAGTAGGTTGTGCTTTCTTCTGATAATATTTCTTATCTCTTGCTTCCTTTATCATCATCTTCTGGGGCTGATTCTTCTTATTCTTCAAATCTTTGACTTGATCTGGTATGTTCTTTCTTTCAGCCATGAACTTGGTTTCACTCGCCTTTCCAGTTTAGCCTAGTCCATTTGTTCCTCTTATCTGCATGCCAATGATATTACCAACTCGTTTTTTCCTTTTGTTGATCTTGCTCATGTTCTCCATGGTCTTCTTCAGCTTTTCTTCAACAACTTCTTTTATGTTGATCATGTCCTTCACCTTAGAGTTGTGTGAGTAAATTTCTTCATCTTTAGTCTTGATCTATTCTCTCAGATCGTTCAGTTGAGCAGTAAACTTGGTGTTTGCTTCACTCAACATATTCACTGTCTTGTTCTACTTGTCATTCTCTTTAATAACTTCAGAGAATAACTTCTTTATACTTGTGTAGCTTTTGAACATCTCATTGATCTCTTTCCATGAGACTTTTGGTTCATCTCCATTTCCATAATTATATATAAGATTATTTTACGACATAGAAATATGAGAATTTACCTCGATCTGGTCGAGTCCGTTGTCAATTCCCATGTAGCATTCATCCCAATCTTCTTCTATGTCTTCTACATAGAATGCCTCATCATTTTCTGATGAACTATCTGATAGATAACTCGAGCTGCTTGAGTCCTCTTCAGCCAGCATAGCTTTGCGTTGAGCTTTAAATTATGATCTTTTTTGGCTCTTAGTTCTTCTCTCTGACTCTTAGATAGATCAGGACAGTCCGTCTTGAAGTGACATGTTCTACCGCAGCCATAGCACGTATAATCAATAGAGTTAGATGTTTTACCATTACTCTTTGCTTCGCCTTTGGATCAGATCGATCTTGATCTCTATTCTTCTGATATCTACTCTTGTTGTTTTTGTAGAAACTGCGATACTTTCTCGATCTGACCTCCATCTTGTCCATTCTCTTGGCAATCGTAGCGAACTCTTTAAGCAGCTTGTCATAGTCTCCTTCTTCTGATGCAGCAGGTACTACTGGTTCATCTACTACGCACTTTTCTTTGAAGGCTATCTTTTTCTCCTTTTTAGAACTGCTCTCACTCTTCTTGCTTGACGTATGATCTGGTCCATGTATTCTTCTGATATCACATTCATGTACAACCAGATGGTCAAATAGTGCTTCAACAGACAAATCGATAAAATCAGCACGAAGTGGTTGCATTGCAGAATATATCTCCGAGGTTGGTGGCAATGCTCTGAGTATCTTGAGATTCTTCTCTCGTTGAGTGTTGAATGCAGAAACTTCAAGCAACACTTCTACGAATCTCTTCTTCATTTGTTCGATGGTTTCTCCAGGCTTCATCTTGAACTCATCAAACTTATTGCATTCCTGGGGACAACTTATTCTCGATCATAATCTCAGAACCTATGCTGAGTTCTCGTAGTGCCTCCCACATCTCTTTGGTTGTATCTAGATCATGGATCTTAACCAAATGGACTCCTTTAACTGGGCTGGAAATAAGTCCCTTGGCAAAGTCATCCAGATTTGCTTCATGTCGTTCTTCTGAGGTGAATTGTCTGGGAACTTTAAGAACATTCTCTTTGACTACGCCAGTTTTTGTGACACAAGTCTTCCCTTCATAGATAGCTAATGGTCCTTCTTCTATTACTTTCCACATGAGACAGTGATGAGCTTTTAGACACATCTTGATTCTGAAACTCCATTCTCTATATCCTTGGATGGAGAATTCTTCACAAGCTCTAATAATAGAAGATTCCATGATAGCAGATAATATACACGTGAATGGAAAGGTTTTGCTAGATCTATTCAATTTGACCACGTAGGTTTTAACCCTGTGAAACAGAAACAATGGTTCTATAAACCACTGCTCTGATACCACTTGTTGGTCCCGAAAGAGCAGGGTTTGGTGTATGGGGAGGGGGAGGGGGAATACACCAAATGCAAATTTTTTAGTTTACTTGACTAATTACTTAGAGAGATTAAGCTTTTCCGAAGGGAGCTAGATTGCTTAAGTGTGACAAACCAGATCGATACACAGTCTGTCCAGATTGACTCTCTCTCGTGATAAACACTTAGTAGATAACAAGAGTGATCTTATTGTCCAACAGAGCGTTGTGTGCGGAATATGATGGACTTAGTCTATGCTCTTTATTAGAAAAACCTTTTAAAAAAAACTTAACCAAGTTGCTTAACAAATTGATTAAGAATCCGGTTTGAATGAATATACTGGTTAGTGAATAAACAAATTGATTAACACACGCGCTACATTGAATATACATAAGAGCATTCACTGCTCCAGACTTAGAGCTTCAAGAACTGTGATTCTACATCACACCAACCTATCTCGATTGAAGTCTGTCTTGTCGAGAGGAAGCAGATCACCTTGCTAGCTAGTAGGTTTCTAGTGGTAACGTAGAGGTAATATGTTGTAAAGGGACACGACCCTTACTTCGTGCATAAGTATCACTCTAGTTGTGATTGATACTTGTGACTCGTTCTCCACGAGTATAAAGAAGCAGAGTATCCTAGTAGTGGATAATCTGGTCTAGTTTTGACCAGATCGTGGACGTAGGGATTTCCCGAACCACGTTAAACAACTGTGTGCTTTACATTCCTGCATCTTTATTTTTTTTCAGCTGTTTATTATTCTAACTTTCTGCACTATCATATAATTCTGCATCTCAATCAATCTGCTTATCAATCTGGATTATTCCTAAGGTTTTCTAAACAAGAGCAATCATTAATCCACCATTATTCCGCACTCACTCAACACTCAGAAAGTAATAAGATCACTCTTATTATTAGCTAAGTCTAGTCATCTACCGAGCAATTTCTTATATAGAATAGCTTGAACTCTCTATTAACTTGTCAAGTAAACTGAAAAGTTTGTATTTGGTGTATCCCCCCCCCCCCATACACCAAACCTTGCTCTTTCGGGACCAAAAATTCCTTCCACTAACAACTTGAATATCTCCTTTTGAACGACTTCCACGAGGAGTGGATTTAACCTTCTTCAAGATTAATGCGGTGCATGCATGTTTCTTGGTCCTTTGTCAGCTCAGATGAGATAATCACTAGTTTGCTCTCTCCTTCTTCCAAGAAAATATACATGAGGTGAGCGGGGAGCTTCTTGAGTTCCAATTTGTTGGGTGTGGGCGTCTTCCTGGGTTTCGCCCGAGTGATGAATTTTTCGTCAATTTCCTGCACCAAAACTTCTTCACTTGTAAAATCCTGCAAAAAAGAACTCTCGGCCAAGGAATCAATAGCATCGACGTAATAACAATCATCAATAAAATTAACATATGGTATGGTGCGACTCCTATTAGCAGAAAAGGACATTTCCTCTCCTAGAACAAATATTTTAATTGTGCCATTTTTAACATCAATCAAAGTATTAGTGGTGGTCATGAATGGTCTTCCTAGAAGGAGTATATGCTCTACACCATTTTCAGTGCACGTCTCTTATATCTAAAACAACGAAATCAACAGGAAAAAACAATCCACCTACTTGCACTAAAACATCCTCAATGACCCCTCTAGGGTATTAAACGGATCTATCAGCCTACTATAAACATATGCGAGTAGATTTAAGTTCACCTAATTCCAATTGCTTAAAGATTGAGTACGACATCAAATTAATTTCTGCTCCTAGATCTAACATGTCCGATGCTTCCTTACCATTTCCTAGAGAGATATTGATAACAAAGCTACCTGGATTGTGTTGCTTAAGAGGTAGGGGCTTTTGCATGATGGAGCTCTCCACTTCGGAGACTATCACCAATTCTTAATCGCTGAATTTTTTCTTCTTCGCAGCCAACTCTTTAAAGAACTTTACATAGGCAGGAACGTTTTGGATGACTTCCAAAAGAGGTAAAATTCATGTTTACCTTGGACAACATTTTGTCAAAATCCTCGAACTTCTGGTCGTGCTACGCGTTCCTTAGCCTGCTAGGATAAGGAATCGACTAAACATATGGATTCGCTGTCTTGTGAAGTTTCTCACCGAGCTTGCCTTTCCCAACTTCGGGTGGGGGTCCGTCCTCCTTGTGAATGGTGAATGGTGGCATCTCCACTTTATTATCCATTATTTTTCCACTCCTCAACACAGTCACAACTTGGGCTTGATGGGGTTGATGACCCTGCCCCATAATTTTTCCTATTTGATTATTTTTGCTGCAACTGGTTCACTGCACCCGTAATTTGTCCCATAGCAGTTTCAAGGCATTTGATGGTAGCGTCTTGTGCCTCTCGAGCCTGTTTACTTTCTTGCATGAAAGTAGTCAAACTCTCCTCAAGAGATGATTTTTGAGGAGGCATAGTTTGACGTGGAAATTGCTGCGTAGGATATTGGTGCTGCTGATTTGGAGGGTGATAAAACTACTGCTGTTGCAGTGGAAAAAATTGTTGTTGCGACTGTGGTAGGAAAAAATGTTGCGACTGGCGCTGATACTATGGTTGAAAATTTGGAACCTGGGGTCGTCGATTATGGAAATTCTGCGCTCCTTGCCATTGAAATTGTGGTTTTCACCCCGTGTTTTGCTGATTTCTCCATGTATTTTGCTGAGGGGGTGGCTGAGGCATGAATCCTTGTGCGGCATAGATTTCCGCTTCACCTTCGACCGTCATTTTCGCCATTTGTTGGCATTCCTCCACCATGTGGCTATAGTCGCCACAAATTCCGTATGGCTCATGTGTAACTTGTTGAAAAGATGGGGATGGGGGGGGTCAGTTCATCTTCAATTCTTGTAAATCCCGCATCATCTCCAACATTTGTTTCTTAAGATCCGGACTCGTCGTCACTGCACTGGCCTCCATTCGCCGCGGTCGAGAGGATTTTGTTTGAGAACTTGTAGCTAGAGTCTCGAAAATCTCATTCAACTCCTCCGCCGTCTTAACTACAATATTTCCTCCTGCCGAACTTGTCCACCATAAATTGAGTGATCTGAAGTAGACCGTCATAGAAGAATTGGCATAGCATCTCCGGTTCCATCTGATGGTGGGGGTACTTCTGTAGTAGCTCTTGGAATCTTTCCCACGCCTTATGGAATTACTCGTCGTGCGCTTGTGCGAAATTTATTATCTTAGTACGTACCGCTTGAGTTTTTTGATGCGGATAATACTTCAACATAAATTTCTCACAAACCGATGCCCAATTGGTAAGTGATCTGGGTTGACAGGATAGGAACCTAGATTTGGCCCTATCCTTCAAAATGTAACGGAATCACATCAACTTGAGCTGTGTTTAGCCTCTTTTTGGGGTCGAGACTTGTGATTTTTAGTTAGTCGTTTTTAGCTTTAGTATTCGATTCCGAAGGATAGCTAATTGCAACATTCTAGTTCATTGTTTTTCCATCTATCATTGTGGATTCAAGTTCGTTCCAGTTTGTTAATCAAGTTTGCTTCAGTTTATATTCCGGTTTGTTTGTACTATTAAGTTCGTTTATTTGTTTATACTTTCGTGTTTCTATTTCGTTTATTTATTCTACATTCTCTTCAATCTCAAATCCAAAAGTACCTCTACGTTCTTTTTAATTTTGATTACCAAGTTATCTTTATCTTTCCTAATTCGCAACTCGTTTTCTTTGTTAGGCAATTCGTTTCTTCGTTTAATTTTTTTAGTTTAGGATATACGTTCTTTTGTTATTCATATTCCTCGCCTAGTTTTAAAACTTTCAAACAATCTGTTACTTGCTTTCGTTTTGAATAAGAGTTAAATTGCCCTTCTAAGTCTTCCTTGAGAATACGACTTGGGATGGCTACAACTTGAACATACATGTTCTTTTAAAATATGATTTGAAGTTACTGAATACTATCTTCAGCTTGAGAGTGCTCTGAACGTTTAGAGCTGAAGATATGAGTGGAGATTTGGCTTCGTTAATGGATGATTTCTCGTAAGTATTCTGGAGAATAAATAAATGAGTTATTTATATCTCTAAAACTTGGAACTAGCCATTTGAGATATTGAGTATTTAGTAATCCGCATTAAATAGAGCATTAAATGCACGATAAGGTGATGGTAAGTGCTCCACTTAGAATGCTTATTTTTTCTCATTTCTCGCGATTTTTCAATGCACTACAAGAAAAATAGTAATATACAATAGGCGATATTTGTTGTCTATTAAGAAATTTACTGTGCTTAATGAAGGTGTTGTTTGTTAAAGAGCAGTTATAGACCATATGCGACAATCTATTGTCTATTTTATTATAGACCACAGACGATAAACATGTGGTCTATTCTATTATAGACCACAGGCGATTACCTGTTGTCTATTCTATTATAGACTACAGAAGATAAACCTGTAGTCTATTCTATTATAAACAAACTTATAGATGACATGCATTTTTATTTTAGACAACATGCAATATTTGTTTGATTCCTTAATAATTAGATCTTATAAAAATAATTTCATATATATAATAAAAATCCCTTAGAATAATAGTATAAAAATAATATTAATAATAAAAATCATCAATACATATTGTTTTCATCTAGAATGATACTTAAAATAAATAAAAAATTCCTAAAACTAAGATTTTTAATACACATAGATCTGGATACTACATTATTTTGATAAAATACAAGGTTACATTTCCATCTCTAACCATACATTTCCATCTCTTTCTGATAGTTGTAGATAGCTTAATCGCCATTATACTGCCTACCTGTTGATGATGCAATGCCAAAATGACTTCCACAAGCAAGGCTCACCAATACTGTAGAATCACCAGGCCTAGTCAAATGCAAAGCAAATTTAAGCACACTTATATAGAAAAAATGATGCACAAACAATTGCTGGTGAAAATATAGTTGTACTCACCTATGAGAGAGCTAGTATAATCTTACTCTCGTAAACTGAAAAGCTTATTGTTATACTGGGCCCGACACCCTACAGCCACAAACATAAACTAAATCAATCAAATTGTTTATATACAAAGTTTGTATGCTATAGAAACACTGATGTAATAAACTAAATAGAAAATTACCAATAATGTTGCTCCTAGCCCTTTGTACAGGCTAAAGAATCCTTCTTCTCTGCAGATTGTGTGAATTTAATGCCTAATGCCTTGATAATATATGGCATTCCTCTACAGTTTTCAAAGAAAAAGAAAATTCTGTAATTAATTAAAAGCTGGATATTACAAGGATAAATTTGCACTTAGGTCTTGTGTTAAAAATGATTTCCCCATTATCTAAAACAAATGAAAGGATTTCAATGTACAAGGAATATAATCAAGCAAAAGGTAGAAGACATCTCCACTAAAAACGAAACATTAGCAAACCAAGATCCAAACAAAAATTAAAGCAAACATTTGATAGTTATTTGGGTATCTGAAGTGAAGTTGTGCATGCCTTCACTTCTCTAACCTATGTAAGTTTCTTCTCTCTCTATTTAAACTTCTTTGAAAACAACCAATTATTGGCCCACATGAAACCTCTTGCAACTACAACACTCAATAGATAATGACTAAATATAAACAATTATTGTCTTATTTCAATAACCTAATATTTTCACATGTGTTGCAAGCCTTGTTCTGGCCAGATCTAGAGGATATGTAGCAGAACCAGCAGTCATTCCTGCCAAACCACCACCAACAAAATGCACAAGAGCATCAACAAGTGAATGTTCTCCATTTAATTCAAGTCCAGGTATTGATCTTAAAATTCGGGGACAAAGGTGAAAATACCATGTGAAAAGATCTATAGTCAACGCATGAACAAGCTTCAACCATGATAGAAATGCAATGTTCACTCTTAAATGAATTTACTCACACTTTTGTACTTTTCATAAGTATAAAAGTTGACGTATGAATAATGAAGCCGATGAGCTATAGTAATCAAATTCCCTTTCCAAAAGTCCCTGAAACCTTATTCATTAACTATTTGCAAAGCCCTTTGCCATATACATGGCTTACTTAATATAGCAACATCTGAATTCGTGCCTTGCACCTGCGACGAGATTATAAAGATAAAATCATATGATAAAAAAAGTTAAACACGTTTTGTCCACACCCTCACTCGAAGTCTCAAAAAGCCAACTTCAATACATAAACGCATCAATGAAACCAAAAGCCACAACTTTTCATTTCCGGATTAGTTAATTATTGTTGGTCCCAAAAGAGCAACATTTGGTGTATAGGGGGGGGGGGGAATACACCAAATACAAACTTTTTTTGGATCTTTAGGAACTATCTGTGTAGTTATTCCAGTTGAAGTAGTTACGATTTTTTCTTCAGTGATCTGAAGTGGACCTTCTTCTATTACTTTCCACATCAGATAGTGATGGGCTTTGAGTGCTGTTTTGATTCTGAAACTCCATTCTCTATATCCTTGGATAGAGAATTCTTCACAAACCCTAACAATAGAAGATTCCATAGCAAATAGTATGCACGTGAATGAAAGTAGGTTTTCCTAGATCTATTCATGTTGACCACGAAGGTGTTAACCCTGTGAAACAGAAACAATGGTCTTATGAAGCACTCGCTCTGATACCACTTGTTGGTTCTGAAAGAGCAAGGTTTGGTGTATGGGGGGGGGGTCGCAATACACCAAATACAAACTTTTCAGTCTACTTGACTAATTATCAGAGAGTACGAGCTATTCTTAAAGAAGAAATTACTCGACAGATGACTGACCAGATCGATCGACAGATCGATAGCAGATCAATCCAAACAGGTTGCTCTCTAGTGTAAATACTTAGACAATACTAAGAGTGATCTTATTACTTTCAAAGTATTGTGTGTGCGGAAATATGGTGGACATAGTTGGTACTCTTATATAGAAAACCTTAATGATAATCCAGATCGATAAAGCAGGTTGATTGAGATGCAGTTTAAATGATAGTGCAAGGTGTTAGAATAAATAAACAACAGAATATAAAAAAAAATGCAGAAGGATAAGTGACACAATTGTTTAACATGGTTTGGGAAATCCCTACGTCCACGGTTTGATCAAAACTAGATCAGATTATCCACTACAAGGATACTCTTCTTCTTTATACTCGTGGAGAACGAGCCACAAGTTTCAAACACAATCTGGTTGAAACTTATGCACGAATAAGGGTCGTGTCCCTTTACAACAGATTACCTCTACGTTACCACTAGAAAACTACTAGCTAGAAGGGTGATCTCCTTTCTCTCGATAAGATAGACTTGAATCGAGGTTGGGTTGGTGTGATTTAGAATCACAAACAGTTTGAAGCTTTAGTCTGACGTAGAGATTGATTGCTTGAGAATGTTTTTATCGATGTAGCTCGTACGATCTCCAGACTTTGAACTCCAAAATATATATAGGCTTTGAATTTGAAATTCTAGCCGTTTGTTGATTGGCGTGTGATTGATTGTTGATTGCCAATCAGTGATATTCATCATATCAGCTCTTTCCTTGTAGAAGCGTTGACTGAATCCTCTAAGTATGGAAAGCAGATCGATAGTGATTACTTACCTTCTTCGTGTCAATCATAGATTCTGCTTTCAAACCTTAGTGGATGGACTTCAATATTGACGTGGCAACTGGCTATGATGTGTAGGATGATGTCATCTGGTGGTTTGATGACTCTATTGATCTGGTGCTTCGCTGTGATCATCGATCTGGTCGGTGATCTGGTGGATGACTGTCATAGCAGATCGATTTCTTCTTTTTGAAAAATGTCTTGGTCTTCAACCTAGACTATTATTGAAATGACTTCTATAGGAATAATTCCTTTACATGCTAAGTCATCTCCTAATCTGTTCTCTATCAGAATTCACTTTATGCTTAGTGATCTGTTTGACATGTAGAACAGTTTAACACCAATCAAAGCTGTAAAGACTAAGCGTGTTTCGATAGATCATCATCAAAACTAAAATACTTCGGGGTTCCCAACAATTTCTCCCTTTTTGATGATGTCGAAACCACACTTTACAATATCATCATAATTTTAAGCATTAAGAGCGATCTGGTTTAAAATGCCAGATTGTTTTATGTTTTCGTTATCAGGTTATAACGATTAATAGCGGTTGAGTATGTCCTGGACAATAAGATGTTGTCATCAGAAACCCAAAAATTTTCATAGATAAGAACATGTAGAGAAAATGGGTTACAGAGTCCAAAACACAATATAAGAATTACAGATAGTGAATGATGTGAAATGAGGTATCTATCTGCTCTTCTTCTTTTCCTCTTGTTGCCTCTTCATCTTTGCTCTTGTTTCATCCGAGATCATCTGCACACTTTCATAAACTCCCTCTCTGACCCTGATGTAATCTGGGTCTTCAGCATCGATCTTGTACCCCCTGTTTTCAGCAAGTTGATTTATGAAGTTCAACAGGTAGGTTTTGTCAGGGATTTTAGTGCCAGGGATGTCTGGGCATTCTCTGTATTCTCTATCTGGTGCGGTGATAGTGATCTGGGCCTCTTCAGCTGTTGCTCTTATGGCCTGGACCAAATTTTTTGCGTCGTTCATGTCCAGATACAGGTTGAATGCTTCATGAGTTGTGCCTTCGCAGTATATTGGTTCTTTCATAAAGTAGCGGCACATTATGAAACCATACTTCAGCCCTTCCCATCCTTCCTTCAGATTGTCTGGCACCCAGCTGATTTCTCCTTCTTTTAGTTTCTTTGTCTTGATGGGTGCAGAGAAGGACCAGTCTGATCCAGACTTCTTCTTTTTCTTCTTCAGTGGTTGGGATTGGCTTGATCTGCTTGATTGAGATTTAGATGGCCTCATGGATTGAGCAGATGGTTGACTTGGTTGATCTGGTTGTGCTGGCTGCTCAAGTTGAACATCTGTTCTTTCTCCAACAGCACAAGATTGACTTTTTCCTTTTCCTCCAGCTTCTCTCTCTTTCCTCTTCCTAGATCCTTCCCCCTTTTCAAAATCATCAATATAAATTTTGATGAGTGCCTTAAGGGAGGTGATCTCCTCCTTCATCTCCTTTATTTCCTTCTCAGAATCTATCTTATAGTTGAGCAGAGATGTGATATTGGAGTTGGATTCATCAATCTTTTGCTCGATAGATGATTTTGCACTGGTCAGATCAGCAGTGTAGTTCTCTTGATCTTCTTTGATCGCCCCAATCTCATCTATGTATGTGTCGATCATTGCCTTAGAAGGGTATCTCAAATCGCGCACCTTTCTCTCCTCAAAGTTCACCCCTTCATCTTCAAATTTTCTGAGTTGTGATCTGATTTCAATCTTTGTTGCTTTGATCACTTCCTCAGTAATTCCATCAGTCTGGTCTTTAACTATGGCATGAACCGGGTCTTTCTCTTTCTTGGCAAACTTTGTAACAATTTTGTACATCTCTTGGACTTTAATCTCCATTGTTGACAAAGTTTGATCAATCTGCTCTTTCCTCTGCTAAGCAGCAAACCTGTCATCATCTAATTTCTTGCTGAGCTCTTCCAGCTTCATTCTGCACACTCTCCTCAAGTCGGAGTCCACCTGGTCTACATGGGATTTCAGACTGTTGTTAAATTCTGTGAAAATTCTGGTGGCCTGGACCTGGACTGTTGAGAGAGTGTTTTACATGTATTTGTCCACTTTGAGGGAGATTAAGTCCTTGACTTGTGCATTGGATAGAGATTGATGTTGAGTCATCAAGATCTCTTCCAGATCTGTTGTCTCCACAAATTCATCCATGGTTGCTGCGACAGAGGGGGTATAGATGTCATCTGTTAATTTGCCTCCCACCCTCTGTCCAGCAGGTAGGTCTGCTTCTCTAGTGTAATTATCCACCTCAATCTGGATAGGGCGTTTGCTTTTCTGGGCTGGTCCCTCCTAAGCTGTGCAGTTTTCTCAGCTTGTTCTGCAGCTGGCATTGCTTGATCAGCAGCATCAGCCTGTTGCTGAGCTGGTTCGGGTTCTACTGCACCCTGTTGGTGAGCTTCATTTATTTGTTCCTCTTCATCTACCATACTTTCAAAGAAGTGTAACAGCCCTTCTTTCTCATATAGAGGCCTCAGGTCGATCTGTAGTTTCTCGGCTTCATGCTGTGCAATGCCAAGGATGCTTTGCAGATAGGTATCTCTCAACTCTGAAACAGAGGAGACTTTGAAGATATTTAAAAGCACAGCTTCTTCTGCCTTGAGTTCTGAGATCGATCTGGTTTTCAGCAGAGCATCAAGGACATAAAATTCCTTGTCCTTGACAAGGAGCAGCAACTTTAGTCTTTTAGTTGCTTCATAGCTCTCTGGTGTGAGCTGAATGCCTGAAAATGATTTTAGAACGGCATGATCTGGTTCGGCCTCCAGCAGCTTCACCACCGTTTCAGCCTTTTTCTTCTCCACACCCTCATCTGAGGATTCATCTTCTTCTTCTTCCTCATCAATCTGCTCTAATTGTTCAGTAGATGATGGACTAACTGTGTGGGCAGGAGAAAAGTTCTTTTCTTGATTTGGGTCAAAAGAGGAGATGGGGGCAACTTCCTCTGGTGGACTCCCAATCAGAATATCCTCATCCTCAACCTCCTGTTGAGGGATAGGTGTATCTGTAATAACAGGTTCCTTAACCTGGACCTCTTCCACTGGTTCAGAGATTTTGTGTAATCTTCTCCTCTTGGGTTTTGGTTGTTGAGCAGCTGTTGAAGTATCAGTGTCCACTGAGCTTGCTCTTCTTGTTACTCTTTTTGAAGGAGTTCTCTCCACTAGTTTCTCCTTGGTTGCTCTTGACTTGATAGACTTTTCAGTAGGGGCAGATGGGGGAATCCAGATTGGATTTGAGCTCCCCATCTCCATCAGTGCATTAGCATGCACTGGATCTGTCACCTTGGCGATCAAATTGGTTGTGATTCCCATGGACATCTCAATCTGATGTTGGTCCTTGGGAAATCACAATCTGTCGTTGAACTCAATCACTTCATCCCATTTGTGTTGTTGGAAAAATGTTTCTAGCAAGAAGCTAATCTTGGTGGAATGCCTCAGACTGCTTCTCTTGCCTTCAATGCCTGGGCTCGCTCCTTTGATAAATGTCATCATTTTTGCCTCCTTCGTTAACAGATCAAATAGAACTATACTCCAATTAACAGGGAGATTTAGCACCACAGCTGTGAGTATCTTGAATTTATCCGGCGTCACTTGGTCATAGGAACCGTTGTGGTTCATGAATATTCATTGTACAAACTCGAAGACAATCTTGTACTCTGGAGCAAGCAGTCCCCGGTTGAACATTCTGTTAGTGTAGGTTATTGGTACAACCATCACCATCTCGATTGCTTCATGTAGTTGATCCTCTGTGATATCTCCGAGGTTGATACCTTCATCCTTCAGCTCATAGACCTCGTCTATAATGTTCAACACGTTGTAAGTTGTGTTGCTAGTAGTATTTCCCTTGCTTACACGTATGGTGGCCTCGTTCCCACCTTTCTCTCCTTGCCATGTGAGGTAGAAGGTTGCCACTTCCTTCGGCAAGAATTGGAGAGAATGTGTGGTAATAATGTTGTGAAATCCTACAACAAAGTTAAGACAATATAGGTGAACACCATTCTTTCATCAATGAAGTATGAGTGTTCAAAGAGCAGTTTAAGCAATACAAAATGTCAAGTTCCACGGTTCAATATTTGTTCACAGATGTATGCTTATGGATAAACTTGTTTTTCAAGACAGGGAAATTCACATAAGACTGTTAAGAAGGTGATATAGAACATGTAAGCATGAATAACGGTTAAAAGAGAAACCTTTGCATCGCTTAACAAGGGCGAAAGCCTTGTCTAGTTTATGGAATCCGTAGTTGTCAAGAACGGCATATTGATCTTGATGGATATATTGATTCAAAAATTTAACTTGCTCGATAAACAGAGTTGATTTGGGAGCCATTTCCAAGAGATAGATTTTTGAAAGGTTTGAGGGAGTTAGGAAATGGCGGAAAAATTTGCTAAGTGTTTGTCGAAGAAGAAGAGTGTAGGCAGTAATCAAACAGTCGAACACATATATATAGATAAATAATAAACGGTGCAGATTAAAAGAAATAAAATTAAGGGATTAGATTTATTCTTCCCTTTTTTAGTTTTCCCGCTTTTCTGAGTTATAGACTTATAGTCTATTACCGCCTCTACTCTACGTCTGATACACGCGCTTTGATCCTAGGGTTGCAATGTGGCGCGTGTCAGTTTGAGCCGTCCATTTGCTTCCTTTTTCTTGATTAGTAAATATCTTCGCGATCACAGTTCCCAAATACAGTACTAATCATCAAAAAAATAAAAGATTTGGTATATTATGTCAGAATTTAGACATCTAGGCTATGATTAAAATTGATATAATCGCCGTATTTAGATTTATTCTGCTGACATTCCCCCTTGACTAAGGAACGTGATAATTATTTTAAATTTAATTTCCACGTGGCTTCTAGTCATCTGTTGTAGTCAATCTCCTTATTAACGATCTGTTGTCACCACTATCGATCTGTTTATACTGCTTTCGATCTTGGACATCGATCTTATGTGATAATCTATTGATAATTCCCTGTTGGAATTTAGTTAGTCTGTACTTGTATTAATCTATGTTATGTCAATCTGGTCTTCTCTTCCAGATTTAACAATCCTAATTTACCACAAAGCATCTTGAATCTTTCTTCTGGTAATGTTTTAGTAAGAATGTTTGCTCTTTGTATTTCAGTGTGTATCTTCTCGATCTGTACATGTTTTCTTTCAACATGTTTGCATCTAGTATGTAAGACAGGATTCTGTGTGATTGCTATAGCACTTGAGCTATCATAGAAAATGGGTATCTCATTGACATCGATCTCATAGTCATTGAGTTGTTGTTTAAACCAGAGTATTTTTTAGCGCAACAACTCCCAGCTGCCATATATTCAGCTTCTGTGGTTGATGTGGCAACCGATGTCTGCTTCTTTGAGAACCAAGAGATCAGTTTATTTCCTAAAAACTGACATGTACCAGATGTTGATTTTCTGTCCAACTTGCATCCGGCATAATCTGAATCCGTATATCCAGTTAGCTCAAGGTTGTCTTCACAAGGATACCATAATCCAATGTGAGCTGTTCCCTTAAGATATCTTAATATCTTCTTTGCTGCTTCCATGTGAGACTCTTTGGGGTTTGCTTGATATCTTGCACATACTCCTACTGCAAATGTAATGTCAGGTCGACTGGCAGTTAGATAGAGTAATGATCATATGATCCCTCTGTATTGAGTAATATTTGCTGGTTTATTGTCTCTGACTCCAAACTTAGTCAACAGATCATGAGTATACTTTGCTTGATTAATAAAGATGCCATCTGGTAACTGCTTGACCTACAAACCTAGAAAGAAACTCATCTCGCCCATCATGGACATTTGATACTTATTTTTCATAAGTTCAGCAAATTTATCACAAAAATAAGTGGATTGAGATCCAAATATGATATCATCTACATAGATTTGTACTATGAGGATATTCTCTTTGAATTTGATAATGAACAAAGTCTTGTCAACTGATCCTCTTCTGAATCCTGATTCTAGTAGAAATGTTGACAATGTCTCATACCAAGCTCTAGGAGCTTGTTTTAGACCATAGACTGCTTTTGTCAGTCTATATACTTTCTGATTTGGATCTGTTTCTTCGAATCCAGGTGGCTGTTCCACATAGACTTCTTCTTCAAGGATACCATTTAGAAAGGCACTTTTGACATCCATCTGGTATACCTTGAACCTTTTGTGTGCAGCGTATGCTAAGAACAATCTTATTGCTTCTAGTCTGGCTACTGGTGCAAATGTTTCATCAAAATCAATGCCTTCTTGTTGATTATAGCCTTTAGCTACTAATTTGGCTTTGTTTTTTACTATTTCACCATTCTCATCTCGTTTATTTTTGAACATCCATTTTACACCTATTACTCCTTGGTGTTTGGGTCTGTCCACAAGATACCAGACCTCATTTCTTTTGAACTCATTAAGTTCTTCTTGCATTGCTGTTATCCAATCTGCATCTTGTAATGCTTCATGAGCATCAGATGGTTCAATGCGAGATAAGTAGCAGCTCAACAAGGGACTTTCTCCATGCATTCTTCTGGTCCTCACACGATCTGATGGGTTCCCAACAATCTGTTCTGGTGGGTGATCTTGTATACATCTCCTTCTCCTGGTCATTTCTTCATCAGATATCTCAGGATCAGGTTGATCTGTTGGTTCCTCAAATTCAGTGTGTGTTGTTGATGAAGCTTGGAATGGATTGTGATCTGCTCCTACTTCTGGATTTAGATTTTCAGGTTGATCATAATCTGTAATGACTGTTTCATTGCTTCCAGTTGGTGATCTGTTTTCATCCAGTTCATGTTGGATTATTCCCCCTTGTTGTATGATTTCATCAGCAATAGGTGGAGTATTGGTCTCTTCATCATCACTTTTTGAGTTCCAGATTAAAATATCTTCTAATAGCAACTCATTCATCTTTCTTGTAGTCATTTGGTTTTCTGTCTGTTTATCATCTGATGGCATGTACTCAACGATGGACTCATCAAAAACAATATGAGGTGTTATCTCCACAATATGAGAGTTCTTATTGTAGACTCGATATGCTTTGCTGATATCAGAATATATCAAAAGTATTCCAGGATCAGTTTTGCTATCAAAAGTCTTTAATTGAGATTTTCCATTATTATGTATGTAACACAAACAACCGAAAATGCGAAAGTAAGAGATCTCAGGCTTTCTATTGTTCCAGATCACATATGGTGTCTTTCCATGTCTGAGTGTAATTGATGATCTGTTCAAAATTTCTTGGGTAGATTGGTAGCATTTAGCATAGTACGGGCTGCTTCTTTTAATAATCTGTTTCGCCTTTCAACAACTCCTTCTGTTTGGTGATCTTGTGTAGAAAATCGGGTAGTTTGGCTAGTGTCTCTTTCTTCTTTAACAGAAAGATGACCCAAGTGAACCTTGAATAGTCATCTATGATTACGAAGGTGTATTTTCTTCCATTTATACTTAGTGGTTTTACTGGTCCAAACAGATCCAGATGCAAAAGCTCCAGTATTCTTGATATTGAGTGAGCTGTTTTGCTTGTAAAGGATGATCTGGTCTGCTTTCCAGCTTGACAAGCATTACATACATGATCTTTGTCATAGACTTGATCTGGTAGACCTTCCACCAACTTCTCTTTTGCAATGTTGATTGACTTGAAATTTAGATGACTCTTTCTCTTGTGCCATAACCAGCTTATTTCTGATACAGATTTAGTAACTAAGCAGGTCTCGATCTGGTTAGTCCATTGGACAATATATAACCTGTCCTGCAATTTTCCGGTAAGAAGTATCTCATCTCCTTCCTTGTTCTTTACAAAGAAATTGTTAGTATCAAAGATGATCTTGTCACGACCCACCTTTACTAAGTGTAGTAAAGACGGTTAAAATCGTGACTCAAGGATGAAATATGAAAATGGGAAAAAAAATGGTCATTAACACTAAGGTGAATATATGATAAGTGCTTCGATAAGTAAGGGTTCATACACGAAATTCGGTACTAAGTAACCGATACCAAAATACATAAGTCATTGATCATAACATCTAAAAATACTGAATACTGAAATGAGTGTTTGCAGCGGAAATTGGATCAATTTCTAAGTTTACACGTGTGTAGACATGTAAACCCCCAAGAGTTAATACTAATTGAATTCGACAAATCCATCGCTGAGCATTTCCCTTTGACATCACAGCTCAACCTGCACATTTATAAATACATGCAGGGCTGAGTGCAAAAGTACTCAGTAGACACATGCCGAAATCGCATTCGTACTAATATAATTGTCATGCCATTATAAGTGAAACATAGGGATTTTGTCTCTAAAGAACCTATGTTCACTAAATTCTTTTGTGATTCTTAAAATTCGACTGCGAAGTCTAAGTTCTGGAGTAATCAATTATATCTGTATTCCTGTGTGTCGGGAAGGTGGCCACCTTTCACGGACACTTGACCGGCCAACCCGCTTAGATGACTCACGGTCGTTGTGTACACTAGTCCGAGAAAGATAACAATCCTCTAGGACCCGAATTCAATTATAATAGTTTAAGCAGATATGTATCATACAAAAATATAAATATTTTTGGCAAGACAATACTTCAAATATTTCCAACTCAAAATGCTTTTTGAAACGAAATGTAAATTGATACAACACACATAATTTTAGTTGTATAAGAAAGTCTGCCTGAATTGCTTCCTCGTTTAGTAAGATCTGAATCTTTATCGTCTAGAGCTTTCCCCTTGCTAAACCTTAATAGCAATTACGAGGAAGATACTCATCGTGAGTATATAATTTATTTCATCGAATTAAAATGAAATAATATCCTATTATTTTAATAATTATTCTAATCTTTCACTCGACTAATATTCGAGTACTTAAAAATTTCTATAGCTATTTTCGTAGGATTTTAAATAATTCTTTGATTTATTAATCTCTCATATTATTTGTTTTACCCAATTAATTCAATAATGGGTATTACAACTATTCAAGATAATTTACTTGAAATATTTTAATTCTAAACTAGAATGATAAATTAAGTCTCTATTGGATAGTATTAATTTAATTAATACTATTTAAGAATTTATAATTATTGAAATATTACTACTAATTTCATAACATAATTGATCTAATTATTGGATTTAATCTAACTATTTATATCCAATCCATTTAATTACTAACTTTTCCAAAGATTAAATTTATTAATCCATTCTTAAGAGATAATTTAATCCATTCTAAATACTAAATCTGGGCCCATTCTAATATAATTAAATAGGCCCATTCTGAATAATTAATTTGGCCCGTTTGATTTCTTCTCTATGGCCCAATCAATTTTGAATCCAAGCCCAATTTATCATCTATTATTTCAGCCCACTACTAATTAATTTCGGCCCGTAAGATACACCCGACCCGGCCCATTCGATTTATTTAAACTCGGCCCATATTGATTTTATCCAGCCCGTTATATTTCTTGTCCCGGCCCATTTGATTTGTCCTAAATTCCCTCTAACCCTAGCACTAGACACAACAGCCGCTTCACTCCTATTTCTCTCCCTCTCTCGGTTCTCTCTGTCCCTCTCCTTTTCTTTTCTATACCACACCGCCGCCGACGCCATCGCCCTATCCCTCGAGATCTCTCCCATCTACGTCGTTGCTCTATCCCCCTCGCCGTCCCTCTGCTCTCTGCTCTCGGCTTCTTCTTGTACCGAACAGCAGAACGACTCATTGGAGTTCCAGCCGTCGTCGACACCATGAGGTAGACTTTCTATCTTCTCTCTATTTCCAAATTTAGTTTAGAAATCCTAATTTCAGTTTTGTAAACCCTAAATTTTATTTATTTCAATTCCTTCTCTATTTATGCATTTTAAGGTTTCAAAATTTGAATCTGCATGTTTAGATTTAATTATCTTCTGAAATTATTTTTACAATCTTTTAAATCCTTACTCTCTGTCCTCTCTATTTGGCGGCTGATTTGCCGGAGCTCCACCCCTGACATTGCCGTCACTCTCGGCTGCTCTCCCGGTGGAATGCAGCAACGGCAGGTTGCCCTTAAATCTCCCTTTACTTTCATTTTAAAATTTAAGGCTGAATTTCCACTGCATGTTCCAATTTTTGTTGTTATTTGGGTGAAATGGGTTCTTTTATTGGATTTTAGACTAGGGTGTTGGTTATGGAACAAGGTCTTAGCTTAGAATTGTGATTTATAAATTTGAGTTACTGATTCCGTTGATTCCTTTGTATTTCTGTTTTTGTTGAGGACTGAATGAATTTCGGTTTTTGAGGTTGGGGTTTTGAACGTTGGCTTTAAATCTGAGTTTAGGTTGTTTTGTATTTCATTTCTGAAATTTCATAACTTCTGAGTTGGTTTCAGAATCTGAATATGTGTCTATGTTCTAAAGTCTGAAATATAAAAACATAGATCTATGTTTTAAAAATTGAAAATATAGTTGTAGGTGATGTTCTGGAATGAATACATACATATATATATATATATTCTGAATCTAAAGGTATAAATATAGGTTCTATGTTCTGAAATCTGGATATATATTTGGGTGGTCTAAGCTTATTCCCCTAGTTGTGTCTATGTTCTTAAACCAGAATATGTATATGTGTTCTGAAGTTCTGAAAGCATAATTATAGTTTCTAAAATTATGAAATATAAAAATATGTATATATGTGCTTTGCTAGACATGATTTATTATTGTTCTACGTTTCTTATTTAATATGCTCTGTTTATGTCCTGAAATCTGAAAATGTAATTGTTGTTCTATGTTTCTGTAATCTGAACCTGATTTCTAAGTTCTGTACTTTGTCATTAATTTGTTTCCTTGTTAAATGTTATGTTCATATATATATATATATATATATATATATATATGTTCTGATGTAGAAGAGCTACACATTGTTTGATCTTGTGAATTCTACATGGAGAATGGTTCAAATTTTAAAAGCATCAGCCTAATAGTGTCTCAACATGTCTTCTAGAGTTTGAATGGTTCTCTCCGATTGTCCATCATTCTGAGGGTGGAATGCGGTACTAAAGTTCAACCTTGTGCCTAACTCCTTCTGGAGACTCATCCTGAATCTGGATGTAAACTTTGAGTCTCGATCTGAGGTAATTGACACTAGTACGCCGTGTAATCGTATGATCTCACGAACATACAACTGTGCTAACTTTTCTGACCCGTAAGTTATCATTATAGGCAAAAAGTGAGCACATTTTGTGAGACTATCTACGATTACCCAAATGGCAGTGTTTCCTCTTCTAGATTTGGGTAATCCGGTCACAAAATCCATAGCAATATGCTCCCATTTTCATTCCAAAATATCCAATGGTTGCAATTTGCCATAAGTTCGTTGATGTAGGGCCTTCACTTGTTGGCAAGCTAAACATCTCTCTACGAATGATGCGATATCTTTTTTCATACCGTCCCACCAGAATTTCTTCTTCAAATCCTGGTACATCTTCGTACTTCCTGGGTGGGCGGTATACGGGGTATCATGTGCTTCGCTCATGATTTCCTGTTTGAGTTCTTCACTATGTGGGACGCATAGTCTTCCCTCAAAGGTGATAGCATTATCAGCTTCTTCGCGATAACCTGTAGCATCATCCTTCCTCACTTTCAAACGTATCTTCTCAAATTTTTCATCATTCCTTTGAGCAGTTAAGATCCTACTTCTCAAGTCAGGTTCTACTACCAAAGTGGCAAGAATTTCTTCCATTGTCTCAGGTGGTGGTAAAATTTCCAAGTTCATCTTCTCAAACTCCTTTATGAGTTCTTTCTCTTAGGTTAGAAGAAATGCAAGCTTTGAGGAAGTTTTATGACTTAAGGCATCAGCTACTACGTTACCTTTTCCCGGGTGATAATTTATACCACAATCGTAATCCTTCACTAATTCGAGCCACCTTCTCTGTCTCATATTAAGGTCTTTCTGCTCGAAAAAGTACTTGAGACTCTTGTGATCTGTGAAAATTTCACACCGAACTCCATAGAGGTGGTGTCTCCAAATTTTCAGAGCATGCAGATCATGAGTTGGGTAATTCAGTTCGTGTGGTCTTAGTTGTCGTGATGCATATGCTATGACTTTTCCTTGTTGCATCAAGACACAACCTAATCCATTTTTAGATGCATCCGTGTAGACTACATACTCTTTGTTGGGTTCTGGTACTGCCAGTATCGGGGCGGTAGTCAACTTCTCCTTCAAAAGCTAAAACCTGGATTCACATTCTGGAGACCACTTGAACTTGATTCCCTTTCGTAGTTGTTGTGTCATCGGTCGTGCTATCTTGGAGAATCCCTCGATGAATCTCCTATAGTATCCAGCTAATCCTAAGAAACCTCTGATTTCATTAGGAGTTGTTGGTGACTTCCATTCTCTTACAGCTTCTACCTTGATGGGGTCTACCTTGATTCCTTCAGATGACACAATGTGTCCAAGAAAAATTACTTCACTAAGCCAAAATTCACACTTGTTGAATTTAGCATAGAACTTCTCGTTTCTGAGGGTTTCTAAGGTGATTCTTAGATGTTTCTCATGTTCTTCTTCACTCTTCGAGTAGATAAGAACATCATCTATCATCTATAAAGACCAAGACAAACTTGTCGAGGTATGGGTGGAACACACGGTTCATCAGGTCCATGAATACTGCGGGTGCATTGGTTAATCCGAAAGGCATCACTATGAACTCATAGTGACCATACCGGGTTCAGAAAGCAATTTTAGGAACATCTTCCTGTCGGATTTTTAGTTGGTGGTATCCTGATCTCAAATCTATCTTTGAGAAGACACATGCTCCCTTAAGTTGATCAAACAAGTCGTCAATCCTGGGTAAGGGATATCGGTTCTTAAGTGTCAACTTGTTCAAGCCTCTGTAGTCTATGCACAACCTCAGTGTTCCATCTTTCTTCTTGACGAAAAGTACAAGTGCTCCCCAAGGTGATACACTGGGTCTGATGAAACCTAAGTCCAACAGTTCTTGGAGTTGTATCTTGAGTTCTTCTAACTCTTTAGGGGCCATCCTATAAGGTGCTTTGGATATTGGAGCTGATCCTAGTTCCAGGTCTATTGTGAACTCTAATTGCCTATCTGGTGGCAATCCTGGTAGTTCGTCTGGAAATACATCTGGGTATTCCCGTACAATGGCTACCTCTTCCAGCTTCCTTTCTTCCTTTACATCTTCCTTCAAGTAAACCAAGTATGCTGAACATCCTTTCCTTACTAGCTTCGTAGCTTACAGTGCTGAGATAACTGCCATCTTCCGGTTCATTGTAATCCCGTGGAAGCTTGTGGGTTCTCTTCTTGGGGTTTTGAAAGATATTTGTCTCTCGTTGCATAGGATTGTGGCAAAGTTTTCGGCTAGCCAATCCATTCCTAAGATTATGTCCACGTCGTTCATTGAGATTACACTAAGGTTGTTTGCTAAAACCTTAAGTGATCCTAAATCCAAGCTTAGGTTAGAGCAAGAATGTGTGAGAGTTGTAGTTCCTCCCAAAGGTGAAGAAACTCTCATAGTTGTCTCTACTGGATCTAGTTTCAGTCTTAAGTTCTCTACACATGCTTTAGCAATGAAAGAATGGGACGCTGCAGTATCAAAAAAAATAATTACTGGTGTGTTGAGGAGGGTGCCCATACCTGTCAGGTTTCCCTGATTTCCTTCAGGTTGTTTCTGTTTCATTGCATAAGCCCTGGCCTGTCGTGGCTGTTTCTGATGCTGGCATTGTTGGTACTGAGGTGGTAGTGGTGGAGGTGGTGGTAGTTGCTGAGGTTGCTAATGTTTCTGGGGTTGAGACTGAATTGCTCGAACATGCTGATTTGGCGCTGTCTGGCTAGACCTTCCGCCCGTTCCTTGTTGTCTAGTAGGACAATAGTTCGCAAAGTGACCCTTCTGGCCACACACAAAGCACCCTTCACTGCCTGCTTTGCATATTCCACCATTCATCTTCTTGCACTTGGGACATGTAGGAAAATTTTGTGGATAGTTCCCTTTCTGGATAGTCGGGTTCTGTGTCCCAAAGTTTTGGGAACGTGCTTGTCCTTCCCATGGTTTCTTCGCAGTTGAGTCGTTCCGGTTATCCTCCCATTTACGCTTTCCCTTAAAGCCTTGAGATTGTGTTTGGGCGGACATCGGTGTTGTAGTAGGTGTATGTTTTTCGCCTGGCATAGCAGCCTCAATGTCAAGAGCTCGGTTGAGGGATTCATTGTAAGACAATCCACCATGGCTTGCCAATGTCATCCTTATCTCGTGCCTTAGACCGACACAAAACTTTTCAGCCATTTTCTCGTCCGTGTCTACTTGTTCTGGTGCATATCGTGCCATATCACAGAACACTCGATCGTATTCTGTCACTGTCATCCTTCCTTGCTTTAGATTGTAAAATTCCATCTCCTTCTTCTTACAATAGCTTTTAGGGATATATTTGTCATATATTCCCGTCTTGAAGTCTTCCCAGGTCAAGTTTGCTAGTTTTCCAGGGGTCATAATCTTTCTACGTGCTTCCCACCAGAAATCTGCTGATCCCGTCAGTTGAAATGAGACGCACGTCATGCGCTCTTAATCTGTACAACGCAGAAAGTTAAAGATGCGTTCTAGGGCTCGCACCCAAACTTCCGCTTCAGCTGGATCTCCCATTCCGTTGAAAACAGGTGGGTTCTGTCTTAAAAATAGTTCCTCGATTCTACGTTCAGGCGGTGGGAGGGGTGGGGTTCGTTCTCACTGCTCTTCATATATTTCTTCAACAATTCTTGGACCTCCTCCTCTACCACTGCCCCTTGGGCGTCCAGCTCTTCTCGGTGGCATTCTGTTAAGTTAAAATTTTATTTTATTAAGGTATTTTCTTTACTTTACAATTACAAGTTAGAATATAGAGAAAATCTTCAATTTCCAAGTTAATTATCATAACAATATATGTATATATCTACTATTGTGATGGTTCTATATACTGCAAAGACCGCTAAGGTCGTCATATATATACATCATTTGAAACATGCCTCCACGAGGACTTCAATACAATCGTATTCAAAACAAAATGTACTATTCAAGTACATGCCATGATGCTCATCACCCTACGTGGCATCACAAAAAGTACTTAGTCACGGTACACGTACTATATGTGAATCCGTGCTAACAAAAGAGAATCTAAAGCATTACGGAACGGTCCTCGTAGGATCAACGTTTCCGTCTAGTATTAGCAAAATAATAAAATCAGAACGGTCTATATATATGATCCGTTTCTGATGAGTACATCACCTAACAAAAGACAGCACAAGATCACCCCACTATGGGTGAGTTGTCGAGTCAGTACGGTCTCGGTTAGAATGACATCCCTGCTCCTCATCTGGATCCTCCTCTGGATCCTCTATAGCATCCTGCTCATCTCCCTCCTCTCTATCTCCGGCTCTCCTAAATGGCCTCCGCAGCTCAGCTATCCTACGCCTCAGGTCAGCATAGAAGGTCCTAGCATCTGGAGACAGTCCCCTCTTCCGGGAATCCATGCTAGTGGCTGTCAATAGAGGCTTGACTCGTGTGCAGTCGTCCTCTAAGTCAGAAGTAGCTAGGGCCTTGCCCTTACCGCCTACCATCGGCGTCCCACGTGTAGCTCTCAGTAGTCGCCCCAAAGATGAGGTGGACATAGGGTATGAAGTCTGTGCTCTGCGACATGGAGATGGTGGTCGGATCTCTCTGGCCGGTCGAGATGGCCCCGCCTCGATGTCATGTCATCCATGATTCTCAGGTGAATGTGGTGGATATAGAAAGCTCTGCATCGGAGCCAGTGGAATCACACCAGTAGGGAGAAATGTAGGCAGCAGTGGAGCCCACATAGTCGGCACATCGCCAACAGTTACTAGATCTCCAGGACGGATGTAAGGTCCCATGGGTGCGCTGCCGAAGGCATCATAGTAGAAGTGGAGAGTGGTAACAAATCTCGGAAAGTCTCCCTCCCGATCATAGCTTCTGCCGATGGGGTGAATGAAGTCCCCAGATATCATCCTCGCCCATCCCTGCCAGTCAGTCGGTAGTAGCTGGATTAACCTCATGATCCCGTCCATGCCAGTAGCACCATGAGGCATTGCTGCCTCCCACATCCTCCGAAAGTGCGACAAGAACTCGCCAAGGTCGTCCCCTATGCACGGGGCATAGGTCTAATATGCCCTCAGTATGGTGGCTTGGCTGGCTCGTGGAGATATCCTCTTACGTGCAGTACGCATCGTCCTTGCCATCTAATGAATGAAAGAATATTCTTAATTAGGCTTCTTAGGCATTAGTCCTAATTTATAATAATATAGTTGAATTTCGAACCATGTTTGGTTGATATCAACATTTTGGGTTGATGGTTAAAATTTCGTAAAGTCTTTTTAGTATGGTCTTCTTACCATTATAAAATTATTGAGTATTCTAAACTTATGATTTATTATTCACTGATAATTATATTATTAATCGAGTTAACGATTTTTTTTTCTAGATTCTAACGGTAGAAACGATAAGTTTGGATGTTCTCGTTTTTTTGGTTCCTTTCATTATGAAAGGAAGATTTTTTTCCTTTTTGTTTTATCGTAATTGGGCTTAGCATTAGTTTCGATGTTCTCGTTTTTTTGGTTCCTTTCATTTTCTTTTTAAAGTTCTCGTCTAAGTCCTCTTTTCTAAAGGGGTACATGCAAACTAAAGCATCTATGTTCATAAGAACTTAAGTTTCATAATTCTAAAATCGAGGTAAAGGAATATGTTTATCCCTTTATAATCGAAGCATTCATATTTAAATGAGATGCCTACCTCCTTCTTGTCGAGCATGATGTGTGGGAGTGCTAGGCTTTTGTTGACTCGTTAATTAGTCTAGTGAAACAATACTAGACTTGTAACTCAAAAAGACTCTCGGGTTCAGAGCACAAGTTGCTCTGATACCACTCTGTCACGACCCACCTTTACTAAGTGTAGTAAAGACGGTTAAAATCGTGACTCAATGATGAAATATGAAAACGGGAAAAGAAATGGTCATTAACACTAAGGTGAATATATGATAAGTGCTTCGATAAGTAAGGGTTCATACACGAAATTCGGTACTAAGTAACCGATACCAAAATACATAAGTCATTGATCATAACATCTGAAAATACTGAAATGAGTGTTTGCAGCGGAAATTGGATCAATTTCTAAGTTTACACATGTGAAGACATGTAAACCCCCAAGAGTTAAACTAATTGAGTTCGACAAAACCATCACTGAGCATTCCCCTTTGACATCACAGCTCAACCTGCACATTTATAAATACATGCAGAGCTAAGTACAAAAGTACTCAGTAGACACATGCCGAAATCGCATTCGTACTAATATAATTGTCATGCCATTGTAAGTGAAACATATGGATTTTGTCTCTAAAGAACCTATGTTCACTAAATTCTTTTGTGATTCTTAAAATTCAACTGCGCAGTCTAAGTTCTGGAGTAATCAATCATATCTGTATTCTTGTGTGTCGGGAAGGTGGCCACCTTCCACGGACACTTGACCGGCCAACCCGCTTAGATGACTCACGGTCGGTGTGTACACTAGTCCGAGAAAGATAACAATCCTCTAGGACCCGAATTCGATTATAATAGTTTAAGCAGATATGTATCATACAAAAATATAAATATTTTTGGCAAGACAATACTTCACATATTTTCAACTCAAAATGCTTTTTGAAACGAAATGTAAATTGATACAACACACATAATTTTAGTTGTATAAGAAAGCCTGCCTGAATTGCTTCCTCGTTTAGTAAGATCTGAATCTTTATCGTCTAGAGCTTTCCCCTTGCTAAACCTTAATAGCAATTACGAGGAAGATACTCATCGTGAGTATATAATTTATTTCATCGAATTAAAATGAAATAATATCCTATTATTTCATTAATTATTCTAATCTTTCACTCGACTAATATTCGAGTACTTAAAAATTTCTATAGCTATTTTCGTAGGATTTTAAATCATTCTTTGATTTATTAATCTCTCATATTATTTGTTTTACCCAATTAATTCAATAATGGGTATTACAACTATTCAAGATAATTTACTTGAAATATTTTAATTCTAAACTAGAATGCTAAATTAAGTCTCTATTGGATAGTATTAATTTTATAATTATTGAAATATTACTACTAATTTCATAACATAATTGATCTAATTATTGGATTTAATATAACTATTTATATCCAATCCATTTAATTACTAACTTTTCCAAAGATTAAATTTATTAATCCATTCTTAAGAGATAATTTAATCCATTCTAAATACTAAATCTGGGCCCATTCTAATATAATTAAATAGGCCCATTCTGAATAATTAATTTGGCCCGTTTGATTTCTTCTCTATGGTCCAATCAATTTTAAATCCAAGCCCAATTTATCATCTATTATTTTAGCCCACTACTAATTAATTTCGGCCCGTAAGATACACCCGACCCGGCCCATTCGATTTATTTAAACTCGACCCATATTGATTTAATCCAGCCTGTTAAATTTCTTGACTCGGCCCATTTGATTTGTCCTAAATTCCCTCTAATTTCACTAGACACAACAGCCGCTTCACTCCTATTTCTCTCCCTCTCTCGGTTCTCTCTGTCCCTCTCCTTCTCTTCTCTATACCACACCGCCGCCGACGCCATCGCCCTATCCCTCGAGATCTCTCCCATCTAGGTCGTTGCTCTATCCCCCTCGCCGTCCCTCTACTCTCTGCTCTCGGCTTCTTCTTCTACCGAACAGCAGAACGACTCATTGGAGTTCCAGCCGTCGTCGACACCATGAGGTAGACTTTCTATCTTCTCTCTATTTCCAAATTTAGTTTAGAAATCCTGATTTCAGTTTTGTAAACCCTAAATTTTATTTATTTCAATTCCTTCTCTATTTCTGCATTTTAAGGTATCAAAATTTGAATCTGCATGTTTAGATTTAATTATCTTCTGAAATTGTTTTTACAATCTTTTAAATCCTTACACTCTATCCTCTCTATTTGGCGGCTGATTTGCCGGAGCTCCACCCCTAACATCGCCGTCACTCTCGGCTGCTCTCCCGGTGGAATGCAACAACGGCAGTCTCTCGCCGGAGTGGTGCAGTCGCCGGCAGGTTGCCCTTAAATCTCCCTTTACTTTCATTTTAAAATTTAAGGCTGAATCTCCACTGCATGTTCCAATTTTTTTTTGTTATTTGAGTTACTGATTCCGTTGATTCCTTTGTGTTTCTGTTTTGGCTGATGACTGAATGAATTTCGGTTTTGGAGGTTGGGGTTTTGAAGGTTGGCTTTAAATCTGAGTTTAGGTTGTTTTGTATTTCATTTCTGAAATTTCATAACTTCTGAGTTGGTTTCAGAATCTGAATATGTGTCTATGTTCTAAAGTCTGAAATATAAAAACATAGATCTATGTTTTAAAAACTGAAAATATATTTGTAGGTGATGTTTTGGAATGAATACATATATATATATATATATATATATATATATTCTGAATCTAAAGGTATAAATATAGGTTCTATGTTCTGAAATCTGGATATATATTTGGGTGGTGTAATCTTATTCCCCTAGTTGTGTCTATGTTCTTAAACCAGAATATGTATATGTGTTCTGAAGTTCTGAAAGTATAATTATAGTTTCTAAAATTCTGAAATATAAGAATATGTATATATGTGCTTTGCTAGACATGATTTATTATTGTTCTACGTTTCTTATTTAATATGCTCTGTTTATGTCCTGAAATCAGAATACATACATGTTCTAAAATCTGAAAATGTAATTGTTGTTCTATGTTTCTGTAATCTGAACCTGATTTCTAAGTTCTGTACTTAGTCATTAATTTGTCTCCTTGTTAAATGTTATGTTCATATATATATATATATATATATATATATATATGTTCTGATGTAGAAGAGCTACACATTGTTTGATCTTGTGAATTCTACATGGAGAATGGTTCAAATTTTAAAAGCATCAGCCTAATAGTGTCTCTTATGTTTAAATTGCTAAATCTTGAGCTTAAGAACACTTGGAAGCTTTTAAGATTTACTTATTGAATCTGATGGGTTTGTTATTTGTTTCTACACATAGTGAGTCTACATTGAGTGTGGAGGGAAGAGTAAAATTTCTCTAATTTCAGTTTCTTAAAAGTTCTGAAATATAAATTAAAAGTGGAAGAAGTCTTTGAACTAAATGCTAAGAATAAGACTAAAGCATGAAATGTGTACACACACACACATATACATATATATCTATGTTCTGAAATCAGAATATGCGTATGTTCTAAATTCTGAACTGTAATTGAAGTTCTATATTCTGCATCCTGAACTCAATTTCTAAGCTCTGTACTTAATACTATAAAGAATGCAAAACTGAATGCTTGAAACCTTTGTTTACCTCAATACTCTTAAGAATTCTGAGTTGGGATGACTTGGGGTGACTTCTTGGGTGGATAAAAGCTTCTCCGTAAATGTCTTAGTGTAAATGAAACTGATTTCTAAGATTGTGAAGTGTTTCTCTAATGAGTTTCTATGTATATAACTAGGAGGACTGATGGTTAGATTGCATAAATCTAATATGTCATATACATCTCCCTACATACCTATCTTGCAGACTATAATCAGATGTTGCTTTATATTTGCTTCTGAAATCTATTGACTTTTGGGGTTTATGGCCATTCAATGATAACATATCCTTTAGGTGCAGAGGTAGATTGTGGTGGAGTAGGAAAAGTGTAGGAGATGTCTTCCTCTACATGTAGCCAGGCTGCTCTCACATCATCTTGCTTTTATTAATTCTGTTTTTCTTCTCTTTCTTCAGCCTTGGTGTAACAGAAAGTTGTAGATATACTTATAATATTATATGCGATCTTTTCCCTTATAAATTAGTGAATCAAATCTGCATGGCAGATTTGGTCTTCATTTGTTTTATTCATATGCTTCATTATTATTATTTCTTTTGTAAAAACTCTATTTAGTTATTTACTTGCTCATTTAATTATCCTAAGAACTAAATACTATTTTACTATATATCTTGTTTCATTAATGCAAATAATATACCATTCTACATAGTATCGATAGTTAGCATGCTACTATCTAATTATATACAAACTTAAATATATAATTATCATATCATCAGTATACAATAATTCTTTAAGCATTAATCTTTACTTTGCAATAATTTTAATTAACTAATTAATATGAATAATTCCATAATTCTTTTCATGCATCATCACTCTAACAATGCCAAGTAATATACAACTCTATGGTATATAACTATACTACTACTTTGTTAAAGCATCTTCTAGGTGAATAATTAGTATCTCATTAAGGTATCAATATTCTTAAAGCTTTAGTCTTGAATTGAAATAGCTTTTAATTTCCATATCGAACTAAAACCAATTATACAACGCAAGAAGTTAATTAGTTTCGTCTTTTCGAATAACCCCATTATCCAAACGAGCTCGCATAATTTCTATCATTACTATAATAAATATAATATGCACAAATAATAGCTACTAATATCGATTAGGTAATCGATAATTTAAACTTTTATTACGGAATTTTCTTATCCCGATTTTCAATACATGATAATTATTAGTAGAATAGCGGAACATTGCAGATCTGATTACTATTTGCACAGAACTGACTAACCGAAAACAGATTGTGGCTTAGACCCTCAACATATGATACAATTTTAGATGGTAGTCTTGCCAACCTTTACTTTTCCATATCCTCTGGTGTATCCTTTTGAGTTACATCCAAAGGTGACCTGTGGTCTTGGCTTTTCAACGTAATCTGATAGTAAGTTCTTGTTGCATGTCATATGCTTCGAACATCCACTATCAATTATCCAGATTGTTCCTCTTGCTATAGTGTTTCTTCTTGCAGTCTTCTGGCCCTCGACTTCATCCAGACCGTTGTCTAGTCCCATATAGCATTCATCCCAGCTTTCTTCTTCATTTGCATAGAATGCTTCATCATTCTCTGATGTGCTATCTGAGAAATAGCTTGAGCTGCTTGATTCTTCTTCAGCAAGCATGGCCTTGCGCTCATATTTGAGTTTTTGATATCTTTTTGCTCTTAACTCTTCTCTTTGACTTTTGGACAGATCAGGACAATCTGTCTTGAAATGACCTATTCTGCCACATCCAAAGCAGGTATAATCTGTTGATTTAGATATTTTTAGAGGACTGTTGTTTAGACTCATCCTTGATATCAGATCGATCATTGTCGCGTTTCTTGTAGAATTTGTTTTTATTATCTTTGTAGAAACGTCTGAATTTCTTCGATCTGACCTCCATCTTGTCCATACGTTTAGCAATCATTGCAAACTCTTTTAGCAGTTTGTCATAACCCTTCTCTTCATCTGGTGTAGTAGATTCAGAAGGTTCATCTGTTTTGCTCTTCGCTTTGAAAGCTACTTCTTTGTCCTTCTTTGAGCTGCTTTCTGCCTTTTTGGACAGATGATCGGATCCACTAATTCTTTGAATGTCACATTTATGGCCTTCAAGATGATCAAATAGAGCTTCTGTCGAAAGTTCATTGAAGTCAGCACGAAGTGGTTGCATTGCAGCGTATATCTCCCAGCTAGGTGGAAGTGCTTTGAGTATTTTCATATTTTTCTCCCTTTGAGTATATTTGTTCTTTTTGAACGATGATATCTCAAGTAAGATTCCAATGAACCTTATTTTCATTTTTTCGATGGTCTCGCCTGGTTTCATTTTGAATTCATCGTATTTGTTGCAGGCAAGTGACAACTTGTTCTCAATCATGACTTCAGACCCTAGACACAAGTCTCTTAAGGCTTCCCACATCTCTTTGGCAGTATCCAGATCTTGGATTATGGCCAGATGTACGCCTTTGACTGTGCTAGATATGATTCCCTTTGCAAAATCATCTAGATTGGCTTCGCGACGTTCCTCTGAAGTGTATTTTCTTGGATTTTTAGGAACTATCTGTGTAGTTACTCCAGTTGAAGTAGTTACGGTCTTTTCTTCAGTGATCTGAAGTGGACCTTCTTCTATTACTTTCCACATCAGATAGTGATGGGCTTTGAGTGCTGTTTTAATTCTGAAACTCCATTCTCTATATCCTTGGATAGAGAATTCTTCACAAGCCCTAACAACAGAAGATTCCATAGCAAATAGTATGCACGTGAATGAAAGTAGGTTTTCCTAGATCTATTCAAGTTGACCATGCAGGTATTAACCCTGTGAAACAGAAATTGGTCTTATGAACCAAAGCTCTGATACCACTTGTTGGTCCCAAAAGAGCAAGGTTTGCTGTATGGGGGGGGGGGGGGAATACACCAAATACAAACTTTTCAGTCTACTTGGGTAATTATCAGAGAGTACGAACTATTCTTAAAGAAGAAATTGCTCGACAGATGACTGACCAGATCGATCGACAGATCGATCGACAGATCGATAGCAGATCAATCCAAACAGGTTGCTCTCTAGTGTAAATACTTAGACAATAATAAGAGTGATCTTATTACTTTCAAAGTATTGTGTGTGCGGAAATATGGTGGACTTAGTTGGTGCTCTTATATAGAAAACCTTAATGATAATCCAGATCGATAAAGGAGGTTGATTGAGATGCAGTTTAAATGATAGTGCAAGGGGTTAGAATAAATAAACAACAGAATATAAAAAAAATGCAGAAGGATAAGTGACACAATTGTTTAACGTGGTTCGGGAAATCCCTACGTCCACGGTCTGATCAAAACTAGATCAGATTATCCACTACAAGGATACTCTTCTTCTTTATACTCATGGAGAACGAGCCACAAGTTTCAAACACAATCTGGTTGAAACTTATGCACGAATAAGGGTCGTGTCCCTTTACAACAGATTACCTCTACGTTACCACTAGAAAACTACTAGCTAGCAGGGTGATCTCCTTTCTCTCGATAAGATAGACTTGAATCGAGGTTGGGTTGGTGTGATTTAGAATCACAAACAGTTTGAAGGTTTAGTCTGACGTAGAGATTGATTGCTTGAGAATGTTTTTATCGATGTAGCTCGTACGATTTCCAGACTTTGAACTCCAAAATATATATAGGCTTTGAATTTGAAATTCTAGCCGTTTGTTGATTGGCGTGTGATTGATTGTTGATTGCCAATCAGTAATATTCATCATATCAGCTCTTTCCTTGTAGAAGCGTTGACTGAATCCTCTAAGTATGGAAAGCAGATCGATAGTGATTACTTTTCTTCTTCGTGTCAATCATAGATTATCCTTTCAAACCTTAGTGGATGGACTTCAATATTGACGTGGCAACTGGCTATGATGTGTAGGATGATGTCTTCTGGTGGTTTGATGACTCTATTGATCTGGTGCTTCGTTGTGATCATCGATCTGGTCGGTGATCTGGTCGATTACTGTCATAGCAGATCGATTTCTTCTTTTTGAAAAATGTATTGGTCTTCAACCTAGACTATTATTGAAATGACTTCTATAGAAATAATTCATTTACATGCTAAGCCATCTCCTAATCTGTTCCCTATCAGAATTCACTTTATGCTTAGTGATCTGTTTGACATGTAGAACAGTTTAACACCAATCAAAGCTGTAAAGACTAAGCGTGTTTCGAAATATCATCATCAAAACTAAAATACTTCGTGGTTCCCAACAATTATACATCTCAGAGAAAACTTGTAGCCTTATTAAGTGACAACGAAAACATAAGTTTTAAAACATCTCTGAATTTTCCTATCGCACTAAGTAAAGCTCCATAAACTATGTAAAAGAAACTGATGGAAGTATAAATTATTTAATATTTATAAATGATAATATACCTAAACAGATTTTTTTTTTCTAAAGTACGAGTCTTTATTTTTTTTTTCAAAATTCTTGACTTTGTTGTTGATTACAATTATTCTCACTATTTTTCGGTTCTATATATAGCATTAAAATAGAATAAATAATCAGCAATAGCTGAAAAATAAATAATTAACCTGGAACAGAATGGTTAGCAGCGCTAGAGGAGCAGTGCACATTTTGTTGAAAGCTCTGGCGATTAGAGGAGCTACGACATGTTGTCAATCTGCGTTATTTGCGGCTGCTGCGGCCACGATTAGTGGCATAGAAACTTCCTCGCGGCGGAGCCGCCATGCACCCAACTCTAGCCTCCATCAGTTCCAACAAAAGTGAACAAAATATACCTAAATAAATAATTTAATGTTCAAGTTTAAAAAAAGTGTAATATTAATAACATTAGACAATAAGAAAAAACATGAATTGGCTGCTTTAGCCGTGATGCTCTTCCATGAATTCGAAATCCTACATATATATTTTTCACATAATTAAACTTTGAAATGATGATCTTAATTATAATTTTAAATTATCAAAGCTAGAAATACTTGCCTTTCTCAGCAATCCACTGATAAGTGTAGCAGGGTGGTTGTCGTACAGTCTGATGGTGATTCATCTGTTGTGATTTTACGGCGAAGGCGATGGCGACAAGGCGGTTGAGCAACAATTGCAAATAGACGCTGCTTGTTTTACATTGAATTTCCGGAGTAGAGGGATACTTATATTCAAAAATTGAAATAGAAATTTTGGGGCTTTAGTAATAAGCAACTTCCTTTGGTCGAAGCAAAATGAGATGAGACGGTTTCCGGGGAAAAGATCACTAGAATTCCAATTTTTGCCGGAAAATCAAAGACAAATGAAATTGAATTTTAGGGTTTTTGTTTGGGGTAGAACGGAAACGACAGAAATGGGTTTGAGAGAGAGCACAATTGTCGTGTTGTTAATAAAAAAGGCGGTAATAGACCATAGTTGTGATGATACTTGTGGTCTAATTTTTATATAGACAACATAATTTCTTTATATGTTGTCTATATAGATAATAGACCACAGGTCAACACCTATTGTTAAAAAAACAAAAGCAGTAATAGACCACAGTGGTGATGATGTCTATTGTCTAATTTATATATAGACAACATAATTTTTAGAATTGTGGTTTATTTTATGTGGTCTATATGAGTTTTTCTTGTAGTGATGATTGTCAGGAATAGAATGATCTGGCGTACTGATTAAGTGATATGTTGGTACTTCAGTTCTAAAAATAACTGATTTGATTGACGTGACGTATCAGAGGAAGGTTGATTTATGACAAATGTAAGTATGTCGACAGCCACCTTAACTATCGGAAGACCCAGCTCGCTGATAGCATACTAGCATATTAACTACTTCGAGCTAGTTATCAACATGTCCTTCAAGAGATAACATGTTAAAGGTTAATGCTCTAATTCTTCACCTTGGTTTTTGAGTCAATCTCTATGGTACACAACTTGATTACTATAAGACAGGTCAATGTGATCAATGTCAAGATGTCCCAACTACAGCTTGATAAGAAGGTCGTCTATATGTAAGTTTGAAACTTCAAACTTTCTTTTACAATCATCGACCTGCTAGAAAGATAATCTCAGAAAATGCTAAGTCTAAAACCTGTACAATTGATTTAAACAAAGATTCACAACTCACTACATATAGGGAAAAATCGTTATAAATCGATCTGCTCTTTTACAGACTAGCGAGCTTTAATTTCCAATATGTCAAAGTTATCTCAAAAGATAAGTACATGTCAATTTTAACTTAACCTGTTTATTTACATATCTATCTTCCTTTAATAAATGATATTTATAACATGGTTCTTAAGAACTTATAAAATATTCTAAAGTTTTGGTTCGATAATCATCATCAAAACTTAATAAATTTGTGGGGTCCCAACAAAAGGTAACATAGTTGACTCCTTTGTAGAATAAATTTCATATTCTAGACGGACTCGGACAGTCTAGCTGATAAAGGCTGCGGTATCATTCGATGCAGGAGTTGACCTTCGTCGGCAAAATGATATCAGTATGTATATGCTCTCCACATGTTTGCATATATATATATATAAATACAAGCTGAGAAGTGCTCGTAATTTCTTCATGTTATTACTAAGAACGATTTCTCAAAAATTCGTAATTTCTTAATTTGCGATGATGACATTAGTATATGCAGCTGATAATGTAATGCTTTGATTCACTTAAATTCGCGGGCTTTTTGTAAGCCTAAATAGTAACATTTTAGGTAGTGGTAATTGATTTAGCGAGAAGTGCTCGATTATTGTCGCATGGAATCGCGTCTCCGCAAATCCCAAATTGATTAAATCCACATGTCGAAAAGATTTGTTATATAAGAAACCTTGCCATTATATATAACAATTCATGTTTGAACCAGATCAAGCACGAAAAAATATATTAATTAATTTTGAGTTGTTAGTGAATTCGATTAATTAATGGATATAAGAATATTTAATGCGGGAAATAACTAATGCTAAAAAGAAGGTTGCATCCGTAATTTTAGTGGGCGCTAGATAGTTCGATATTTATCCTATATTGGAGTCGATAAATATTAATATAAGATCTATATTTTGTGATATGTCGTAGAGTAATTAATTGGGTCAAATTGAAAGTCAAAGTTTGTCTGGATTAATTAATTGGATAAAGAAATATTAGAGATAAGGTTAAACTTGTTCTTATATTGTAAGGTCTAGGCTCATTCTTCTTTGAAACCCTAACCTAACCCACAACACATCTATATATATAGAGAGAGAGGGAGAGGTGGCCCATCACTCCATTCTACATAGAACAGAAAATCGGCCACCATCACAAGATTAAATCTTATGATTATCGAAAATTGGGATGCAATTCCAAGCCTTGATTTTTGTTCCTTCTCTTTTGATAAATCCGACGGATTATCGCCCACACGATAGTCAGGCTGTAGGTGAGGGTAAAGGCCAAAAGTTCTGATGGTCGGATTGGTTCATGATTCCAGGAGCAAATTGCTATTCGTTGGTGACGATTCAAATCATGCGGCGGATTAGCTAAGGAGAATGTATAATTTTATTTCACAATTTATATCTTTTTGTATGCGGTATGTGCGCTTAAATTTTTTATCTATTTATTTAATATATATGTGGATCCTTCGAATCGTGAAATCTTCAATCGGGTTCCATCAGATTTGTTTATCTGTTCTGGCACGATGGTTTAAAACTTGTATACTATTTCTGCACAACCTAAACAACAAAATAATGCAACTTATAACTTATCTACTAATTGCAAGAAACGAAAATAGTTTTTTTCTTTCGATGAACGACAAATATAAGTTGCACTTAAGACTTGGAAACATTAACCTTAGGATGATTCGAAAGTTGGTGGAACATGGTCCATTGGAGGAACTCCAAATAGAACCATTTCCGACTTGTTAATCTTGGTTGGAAGGTAAAATGACAAAGAGACCACCTTTCAAGATAAAGGGAAATACAACCAGTGATTTGTTGAACATTATTCATTCGTACGTATGTGGTCCATTGTCGACTTACGCCAGGGGTGTTGGCGCGCAATATTTCATCACTTTCATTTATGATTACTCGAAATACGAATATATCAATTTGATTAACCACAAGTCAGATTCCTCGAAATACGAAATACGAATATATCAATTTAAGGAATTTCGGGAAATTGTGGAGAATCATCATAGAAAGACTATCAAGTGAGTGCGTTTTGATCACATGAGTGAATACCTAAGTTCTTAGTTTTTGAGTTACTTATCAAAAGTTGGGATTCGATCCCAATTGACTGCACCGGCTACTCCCCAACAAACAATGTGGCCGAGAGATAAAATAAGATGTTTATGGAAATGGTGAGATCTAAGACTAGTTATGCGGAGGTGCTTACTTTGTTTTGGGGATATTCTCTAGATTAGGGGGTGTACACATTGAACTTTTTTGACGTCAAAATCGTTCCCTAAAACACTTATTGAGTTGTTGCGAAAGCCTAGTCTAAGACAACTCAAGGTCGGGGGTTGTCCAGTGCATGTGCTAGAAAAGGAATCCTATAAATTCGCACCACATATTGACTTGTGTCTGTTCATATGCTATTCTAAGGAGACAAAAGGGTGGGATTTCTATAGTCTTAGAGAACGTAAGGTCATGATTAATATTCACGCACAATTTTCTAGAAGCATGTCCAAATCCACAAAAAATCAAAATATTTCTCGAGCATATGAGAACTATAGCATGTCCAAATCAACAAAAATCACAACCACCACTAGCACCTACCCAAACACTTGTCGTAACACTCAAATCTTATATGACTTTAAGGTATAAATATTTAATGCGGAAATAAAATTTAATAATCATGTTGGGAACCCTAATGATTAGTGTTGATGATGGTCTTTCGAAACACACTTAGCTGGTCTGTATGTTAAACTGTTCCCCGTGTAAAACCAGATTACTATAGATCTAGTGATTTCTGTTTTGGAATAGACTAGGAGATGACTTAGAATGTAAAGGATATATTCCTATAGAAG
>JAPKLX010000310.1:198885-216521 GCA_026898415.1 Leonotis leonurus | reverse complement strand
TGTATTCCCCCCCCATACACCAAACCTTGCTCTTTCGGGACCAACAAATCAAAACATAAATAAGTGAAATAATTTTTTTTTTCTTTAATCATCAGAAGACTAACTAGATCAAATTACTTCCTATAAGACATAATATTTAAAGTATTTTTGGTCCCGAAAGAGCAAGGTTTTGTGTATGGGGGTAGGGGGAATACACCGAATAATAACTTTTTAGTTTACTTGGTAAATTAACTAGAGAGATTAATCTTTCTCGAAAGGAGATTGCTTAGGTTGACAGACTAGGTTTACTCACTAAGTTGACTCTCGATCTGTCCGGATAAGTCTCTCTCGTGAGTAACGCAGGTAAGAGAACAAGAGTGATCTTGTGTCTTAAGCTGTGTAGTGTGCGGAATGTGGTGGATTCAGTCTGTTGCTCTTATTTGAAAAGCTTTGTAAACACTTAGTCGAATATATTAAGAGTTGATTAAAGGAATGCAATTTTTGCGTGCAAGTGAAGGGTTAGTGGATAAAACAACTGAATAATAAAATGCGTAAAGTAAAGAACACAGTTATTTTTACGTGGTTCGGAAAACACCCTACGTCCACGGTCCAATCAAACTAGATTGGATATCCAATACTAGGATAACTCTCTTCTTTAAACTCACTGAGAACGAGCCACAAATTCTAATCAAAACTAGATAGAAACTTGTGCACGAATAAGGTCGTGTCCCTTACAACTTGCAGATAAATTTGCTACAATACCACCACGTAAATAAACTTAGAAAACTACTAAGCTAGCGAAGATATCAACTCTCCTTCTCGATAAGATAGACTTGAATCGAGGTTGGGTGTGATTAATCACGAACGGCTTCGAACACTTATGGAATGAGAAATATTCATCATTTGATCCTTCGATGTTGCGTAGACTTCTCGACAGCGTTTCTGCACTTTATAAATTTGATGATCGCGCGTATGATGTGTGTATCTTCCAGATGTTGTTCATAACTTTTATAGGCTCAGAATTTGAATTCTGACCGTTGGGTTGATTGGCGTGATTTAAATGTTGACTGTCAATCATGGATTTGAATCCATAATTGATCCCCTTTCCATGTAGAGAAAGATATGATCAGATCTCTTTGATTATGATAACATGTAGTTGATTGATCTCTTTCCATTTTTGAACTCAGATTGATTCTCCTTCCTTCATTCAAAATCCTAGTGACGTGGCATAAGGTGGGATTCTCTTTAAGTTCATTAGGTGACGCATTGTATACCCAGATGGCTTAGAGAATATCAGATGACTATGCAAAACTTCAAATGACTCATTGTATATCTGAAGATTACATAATCTCTAATTTAGTGATCTATTAAGGGACAGGTTCACTCATCGGTCAGGTCAGGTTAGGTTCACTACCAAGGCGATAGTCTGGTCTAGGTTTTCTCCTTAGATTGGTAAGAAGAGCTGGGTGTAGAGCAGGTTAGGTCCAAGTTGAGTGATCTTATCAGGTTGTTTGCTTGCATTAGGTTGGCTGGTCTGCTTCCAAATATCAGAAGACTATCTAAACAGATGACTTCCTATAGTAAATAATACTTCACATATTTGAGTCCTTTACAACTTTTGTCATCAACTAACCTGGTTTAAGAGGTTGGTTTTCCATAGATATGACTTTATAACTTAGTATTTTCTTTACAATATTCCAACGTTAAAACGAAAGACAATCTGAGCAAGCTTGGTCTAACAAGCAAGACTTAAAATAAATCGAAGTGTTGTTTTGAAAGGCCATCATCAAAACATAATATTGTAAGGGTTCCCAATAATTTCCCCCTTTTTGATGATGTCGAAACCACACTTTACAAGATAACCCTAATTAAAACAGTAAAGGTGATTAGGTTTAAATACCAGAAGGGTTAGTCTCGTTATAATATATAATGAATAAAAGGCATTTAAGGTTGAGTTCTACACAAAGAGATATTGTCATCAGATAACCCGTTCAAATATATATAAATCAGATCAGTTCATACATGTTACATGATGGTTAGTCCAGAGCATAAAGACATAATAACAAGAGACAAAAAAAATAGCAGGTTTGCAGTTAAAACCATTTACCCGCTGATCTCTTCTTCTGTTTTGCCTCCTCTTTCATCTTCTTCTTTTTCACATCAGAGATCAAATGAACACTATCGTAAATTACATCTCTAACTCTTGCATAATCGGGGTCATGATTGTCAATTTTGTATCATCTGGCTTGAGCAATTAGATTGATGCACTTGAGAATTTCCGTCTTATCTGCATCGTGCTCCTTGGAATTAGTTGACATTGCATGTACTCCCTTGCTGGTGCCTTAAACTCCACTCGAGCAGCTTATGCTGCTGACTTAACTCTGTGGACAAGCTCCTAGTCTTTGTAATCATTGACACTTTGCTTGAAGTCTTCATTAGCTGACTGGTGAGAATAGGTAGGTTCTCTCAAAAAGTATCGATTCAAAATGAATCCAATTTTAATGAGCTCCCACTCGTCCTGATCTCCATCTGCTATCTAGGGATCTCGTGGCGTTCTCTTCTGCAAGAATAATACGCTGGCAAATGTTCTTAATGTTCCTTTCTTGTTTGTTGGTTGTGCTAGTATGGGTGCTGATTGTTGAGCTGCTCTAGGTGGTGACGGTAGTGTATCAAAGACTTACTCTCGTTCTGCTCGCTCTGCTTCCTTCTGAAGCTGTCTTGCTCTATCCTTGTAGAACTGAGCATGAAACATTGGATCACAAGCCTCCTCTTGACTAACTCCTAGCATCAGCAATTCAGTGATCTGGTACCCTTAATCCTTTTCTTTGACCATTGGCTTCTTCCCTTTGTCTGGTTGTTGAGTGGCCTGGTTGGTGGAGTGGTCTGCTTCCTGGCAGGTTGTCTCTTAGCTATCTCCTTTCCATTGCCTCCCTTACCTCCTCGACCTTCTCCCTTTTCGACATCATCAATAACTTACTTAATGACTGTGCGAAGTGAGTCGATCTCATGCTTCATCTCTGCTTGCTTCTCTTCAGCGTGCAATTTAAATTCAAGTAACGAAGTGATGTTCTGGTTGACCTCGTTGATCTGCTGATTATGTCCGTTGTTAACCAAAGCCAGTGACTTTGTATAATTTTCCTTATACTTCTCCATATCGTCAACCTTCGAGAAATATGAACTGATCTCTTCTTGCGTCCGATATAATATCAACAAGTGCGTCGTGTAGATGATTCGTCATAATCTCCTTGCATATTTCTTTCTAAAACTTATCCAACTGCATGTGTAGATCACGAGAGGTTGCCTGATCACAGTTGTGATCGAGGTTGTGCTCTGCTTAACAGCTTCATCAATCTGTGCTTTATGTTGCTCTGTAAGAGCAGATATAGATTTAGTGATCTCTTCAAACTTCTTGTCATATCCCTCCAATCGTAAGTACAGCTTCTCCTTAGCAAGGTCAGCTGCGTCTCTATCATCGTCAAGTGTCTTTGTCAGGTCTTCAATAGCGCGTCCCTGATCTTCTTTTTCAAGACTTTTTCCATATCATCAACATACTCCTTCTGATGGTTATTGAAGTCAGTAAGTACCTTAGTTTCCCTCTCTTGGATTTCATTGCACGTTACATTCATGTGGTCTGGAACTCTCAAATTGATGAGATCATCGATCTGCTCGTTGGTATATGATTTGGACTCTTCTATCAAGATCTCTTTCAGATCATAAAACCCAACATGAAATTTTAGCTTCTTGGCTGCTCCTGGTGTGTAAAGGTCATTAGTTCGCTCCCATCCTGCAACCTGTCCAACCGGTTCTTCTTCAGCTTCCTCAGCGGTTGGTTCATTAAAATTTTCTAGTGGAGGCTGCTTCTCCTTTTCTATCTCCTTCTCCTTTTCCATCTCCTTCTCCTTCTCTGGTTCTTTCTCCATCTCCTTATCTCTCCCTGGGTGTTAACTCAATTCTGGGAAAATCTTGAAGCACGAGGGGGTTTGCTTCATTCTCAATCAATTTGTTCACTTCATCTGCTTGTCTCCTCCTGGCAATGGGTTCATCAACCTCCTCCTCTTCATCCTCATCTATCATCTCGAAGCGATCTAGTGAGGGTGATGGTGAAGCTATTCTGGCTGGAGAAAAGTCTTTCTCCTGCCGTTGGTCATATGATGATTCTGGAAAAACATCCTCCAAAATCTCGCGGTCTGGTGACTCTTCTAGTGAAGCAGGTTGTTGTTTCTTCAATCTCCTTTTTTTCTGCTTCGGCTGAGGTGAACTTTGGCCCTAACTTATATGAACAAATTCTCAAGGCTGGATTGAATCCTTCCCAATTCTTTTCACCACGTCTCAGTCTCTGATGAACTTGCCCTCTTGGTTGGCTTACATTTCTCCTTCTCTTGCTTATCTTTCTTCGGTTCCCCCTTGGATAGTACAACCCAAGTTGGGTTCGAATTGCCCATCTCTAGCAAATGCTTCATATGAACCTCGTCTTTCACTTTGTTGAATAAGGCTGGGGATAAACCAAGTGCCATCTCGAGCAGGTATTGCTCCTTTGGCAAGGTGTGCTGCTGGTTGAAAGGTACTGCCTCTTTCCAGGTTTGGCTCCTAAAGAAGGCATCAATTATGAAGCTAATCTTCGTTGCATGCCTCAATTGTCGTTTTACAGATACTTTATTGACCTGTCCTTTGTCATTCTTGTTCTCAATCACAAATCTGGCCTCCATCGCCAACAAATTGAATAGAATTATGATCCAGTTAACAGGTAGATTGAGTACAACTACCGTGAGTATTCTCATCTTCGCAGGAGTGACCTGGTCATAAGATTCGCTGTGCATCATAAAATCATTTGCACAAAGTTGAATCGCAGCTTGTAACCGGGAATTAGCAATGTTTTGGAAAACATCCTCCTTGTGTATGTCATTGGAATAACCATAATCTCATCTACTGTCTCTCTTAGTTTCTCCTTGGTGATCTCAGCAAGGTCCATTCCCTCATCTTTCAAACAATATGCGTGCAAGATCATCTGCAAAACATTATATGTAGGCTTGCTGGTACTGTTTTCTCCTATAAGCATCAAAATGCTCGCTTCAGCTCCTGTCTTATCATCTTCCCATGTAAAATAGAAGATGACAACCTGTTTGGGTAGATACATCTCTGGATGAGATGTTACGATATTGTGGAATCCTAGACAATAATTTATAAGTTAATAACACATAATTATCCATGTTTAAACAAAAATATATTAATTTCAACCATTCTTAAGCATGAACAATATGAACATCATATATTCAGTTTCCAGGTTCATTAGCATTTTCAAGAGATAGTTCTATTTCTAATTATGCAATCATAACAGATAAGCCAATAACAACATAAACATGATTTAATACGATTCACGACAAAAAATAAGCATTAACATCGGAAATATCAAGAACTCTAAGCATAAATACAAGCATATGAAGAAGTTCCAAAAATTAAATACAACAAACGAAATAAATACAGAGAATTCAATCTATCGCATAGATAGCATAAGAAATATACAAGCATAACAGAAATCAAAAAGAACCTCTGCAACATTTGTTTAACACGTATATCTCTACAAGCTTTTTAAAGCCATGGGTGTTGTAAATCACATAGGGTTCGGGAGAAATATATTTCTAGACTTCAGAAACACGCTCTGGGAACTTCATGATGTTTTCTACCATTTCTGAAAAGAGTTTGAAGGTTTGAAAAGGATTTGAGAAAGTTTGCAAAAAATGTCCTAAGTCAAGAAAACTTAATCGCTACGGTGAAATTGAAGAAGAAGATGAACAGTTAATCGGTGAATACATATATATAAACACATAATGAACGGTCCAGATTCAAAGTAAAAGATTAAGGGTTGAGATGAGTCCTCCCTCTTTAGTTTTCCTGCTCATAATTCTCCAATTTCTTGTTTTTGAACCGCGCGTCTGATACACGCACCCTATTTGTAAGGCTTGAGGCGTGTGCAAATCATCCTTTGCCTCTGCTGTAGGAATCGTGCCTTAAAAAATAAATATATATTTGTTATATATTTGTTGTGGTCAATGAATTTTGACTAATTTTTAAGTGACGAAGCATTTAATTCTAAGGAGATTAAATGACATAAGATCGATCTACGTTCCGAGTAGATGATCGTAGTATATTTATTTTCTCTAAACCGATTCCCGGTTAGTGAGAAATAAAGGTTTAAAGTTAGTCACTTGAAGTTTGGAGTTATGTGTTTTGGGAACTAAGAGTGAAGAGAAACTCCTATCCCACATTGGTTATAAAACGAACTTTCATCTTGTATATAAGGAGGTTAAGAACCTTATGGTTTGACAAAAGTTGGGTCAAAGACCAGATGGGCTGGGCTGGCACGCGCCAGCCCGCTATACTTGGGCTTATTTTTGCTGGCGGTTTGTCCCGGACCATCTGTGCCATGATCTTGTCCAGGGAGTGATCTGGTCCAGGAGGTGATCTGGTCCAGCAGGTGGGCTAGACCAGCAGGTGATCTGGTCAAGCAGATCATCTGGCCCAGCAGACCAGTAGGTGATCTGACCCAGCAGATCAACAAGTGATCTGGTCCAGCAGATCAGTAGGTGATCTGGTCCAGCAGATGAGCAGGTGATCTGGTCCAGTAGATCATCTGGCCCAGCAGACCAGCAGGTGATCTGGCCCAGCAGTCCAGCAGATGATCTGGCCCAGTGATTTGGTCCATGATCTGGTGGCCTGGCCTGTGCCATGGCCTGTGCCAGACAGCCTGTGCCATGGCTTGTCCCAGACAGCTTGTGCCATGGCCTGCGCCACGACCTGCCGAACGATCTATCGCGGGACATGTTTTGCTATGATTCAATCTCCTTGAGTTGATCTTGTGATCAACCTGTTGAGATCAATCTTGTAATTGATCTGTGGTGAATGTTGACAAATGTATGTCTAAATTAGGTGGATTAATTATAATTAATTACCATTAATTTGTGCAACTCCCGTAACGCCCAGTGGCTTAATGTGAATTAATTGCCATGAATGGTTTTTAATTACAATTAATTCCTATAACTCCTCTTGAGTGGATTTGACTTTTATATAGGTGGTCTCCATGCATCTTAGATAGAACATACTCGAGACATCATCATTCACAAGTTCATCTTGCTGCATCTTTTCTTCAAGCATTTTAGAAGAAGTTTTGTCCTCAACCATTTCTAGTTCGCCGGAGCTCGTTGGTTCGTGGTGCTGCCACCTCCGAGACGAAAGTCGTTTTATCTTTGGAGACATCTACACATTACCGAGAGCACTACCGGGGCGTAATATTATCTTGCGGAAAGAGGATCTTTTCTCGACTCGGCTTCCAGACTCTTCTCCAGTTTTTATTCTATTTTTTCTCTTTTGTAAAAGAACAAAATAGCTATTGCAATTCTATTTTTACACTTCCCAGAACTATATATTCTAACATCTACAACTTCCCTTCTTATTTTTGGTAATCATTCCTTCTCGATACGCATTCATGTTGGTCCCGAAAGAGCAAGGTTTGGTGTATGGGGGGGGGGGTGGGGGAATACACCAAATACAAACTTTTCAGTTTACTTGGTTATTTATTAGAGAGTTCAAGCTATTCTAAAATAAGAAATTGTTCGGCAGATGACTAACCATATTGATCAGCAGATCGATACAAGGTCAGTCCAAACAGATAGCTCTCTAGTGAAGACACTTAGACAATAATAAGAGTGATCTTATTATTTTCTAAGTATTGTGTGTGCGAAAATATGGTGGATTTAGTGAGTGCTCTTATATAGAAAGCTTTAAAGATTAACCAGAATGATTAAAGCAGATTGATTAGAGATGCAGACTATATGGTAGTGCAGGGAGTTAGAATAATAAACAACTGAAAATAAATATGCAGAAAGATAAATGACACAGTTGTTTAACGTGGTTCGGGAAATCCCTACGTCCACGATCTGATCAAAACTAGACCAGATTATCCACTACTGGGATACTCTTCTTCTTTATACTCGTGGAGAATGAGTCACAAGTATCAATCAAACCTAGAAGGATACTTATGCTCGAAGTAAGGGTCGTGTCCCTTTACAACAGATTACCTCTACGTTACCACTAGAAAACTACTAGCCAGTAGGGTGATCTCCTTTCTCTCGATAAGACAGACTTGAATCGAGGTTGGGTTGGTGTGATGTAGAATCACAAGTTGTTTGAAGCTTTAGTCTAGTTCAAAGAATGATTGCTTGAGAGTGACTTTTTCAATGTAGCGCGTATATCCTCCTCCAGATCTTGAACTTCAAATATATATAGGCTTTGAATTTAAAATTCCAGCCGTTGTTGATTGGCGTGAGATTGATTGTAGATTGTCAATCACTGATATCTATCATATCAGTTCTTGCCTTGTAAAAACGTTGACTTAATCCTCTAAGTATGGAAAGCAGATCGTTAACGGTTGCTTTCCTTCCTTGTGTCAATCGTGGATTCTCTTTCCAAACCCTGTTGGATGGACTTCAATTTTGACGTGGCAAGAGGACATGATGTGTAGGATGATGTCATTTGGTGGTTTGATGACTCTATCGATCTGGTTCTTGGCTGTGAAAATCGATCTGGTCGGTGATCTGGTTGACAGCAGATCACAGATCGATTTATTCTTGGTGAAAAATCTTGATCTTCATCCTATACTATTATAGAAATGACTTCTATAGGAATAGTTTCTTTACATGCTAAGTCATCTCCTAATCAGTTCTCTATCAGAATTCACTTTATATGTAGCGATCTGTTAACACGTAGAACAGTTTAACTCTAAAGAGGACTAAGTGTGTTTCGAGAGATCATCATCAAAACTAAACTACTTAAGGGTTCCTAACAATTTCCCCCTTTTTGATGATGTCGAAACCACACTTTACAATTATATCCTAATAACTCATTAAGATTGATCTGTTTTGAGATCCAGATTGTTTATGTTTTCGTTATTAGATTATAACGATTAATAGTAGTTTGTATATGTTCTAAAAAATAAGATGTTGTCATCAAAAACTCAAACGATTTTTATAGATAAGAGGCAAAATAAGTTTACAGATCATCAAAAACAGGAATTACAGATAGTAAAAATGTGAAAATAAGTATCTATCTGCTCTTCCTCCTTTCTTCTTGTTGCTTCTTCATTTTGGCCCTTGTCTCATCTGATATTAGCTGCACGCTCTCATATACTCCTTCTCTGACCCTTATGTAGTCTGGGTCCTCAGCATCTATTTTATATCCTCTGTTTTCAGCGAGCTGGTTGATGAAATTAAGCAAGTATGTCTTGTCTGGGAGCTTAGTGCCAGGTATTTCAGGACATTCTCTAAATTCTCTCTTCGGGGCAGTGATAGTAACCTGGGCTTCTGCAGCTGCTGCTCGTATAGCCTCCACCAGATCCCTAGAATCATTCTTATCCAAGTACAAGTTAAACGCTTCATTCGCTGTGCCTTGGCAGTATGCTGGCTCCTTGATGAAATAGCGGCACATGATGAAGTCATATTTGAGTCCCTCCCAACCATTCTTCATAGTTTCTAGGACCCAGTTGGTCTCTCCTTCTTGTGTCTTCTTTGTCTTGATAGGAGCGGAAGAGAACCAACCAGATCCAGACTTTCTCTTCCTCTTTAATGGTTGAGAGTGACTCGATCTGCTGGATGTAGACTTTCATGCCTTCTGAGCTGGGGCAGATGGTGGGCTTGATCGATCTGGTGCAGTCAGTAGCTCAGGTTGAGCTTCTTTCCTTTCTATCGAGGCACCAGATTGACCCTTGCCTTTTTCCACCACTTTCTCCTTCCCTTTCTCCTTCCCTTTCTTAGATCCTTCCCCCTTTTCGACATCATCAATATACATCTTGATGAGTGCCTTAAGGGAGGTGATCTCCTCCTTCATCTCCTTTGCTTCTTTCTCTGAATCCATTTTGTATGTGAGCAGTGAAGTGATATTCAGATTGGAGTCATCGATCTATTTCTCCAGTGAAGATTTAGCTTTGGACAGATTGGCAGTAATATTCTCTTGTTCTTCTTTGATTATGCCAAATCTCATCAAAGTATGAATCGATCAGTGTCTTCGTGGGATAGCGCAGTTCGCTTAGCTTCCTCTCCACAAAATTCTTTCCTTCAGTCTCAAATTTTCTAAACTGAGATCTGGTCTCTATGTTAGCAGCTTTGAGTACTTCATCAGCAATGCCATCTGTCTGCTCCTTGACAATGGCATGAACCATGTCCTTCTCTTTCTTTGCAAATTCAGTAACAATCATGTATGTCTCTTGGACTTTGATTTCCATGGTGGCCAGTGTTTGATCGATCTGTTCTTTCCTCTGCTCCGCGGCAGATCGATCACCATCCATCTTTTTACTCAACTCCTCAAGCTTTAGTCTGCAAATTCTCCTCAAATCTGAGTCCACCTGGTCTACGTGGGACTTCAGATGATTGTTAAAATCGGTGAGAATTTTGGTGGCGTGGTCTTGGACTGTGGAGAGCGTCCCATACATGAACTTGTCTACCTTAAGAGAGATAAGGTCCTTGACTTTTTCGTTGGATAGAGATTGATGCTGTGTCATCAATATATCCTCCAAATTTGTAGTCTCCACAAACTCTTCCATCGTTGCTGCGACAGCAGGGGTGAATATATCATCTGTTAGTTTACCACCCACCCTCTGTCCAGCTGGCTCTGTCTCCTCTCGTGGATAATCTACTACTGCAATCTGGATTTTGCGTGATTTGGCTGGTTCCCCCTCAGCCTGTGCAGTTGCTTCCACGATCTATTCTGCAGCATCAGCTTGATGCTGATCTGGTTCTGATTCTGATATTGCTGCACCCTGTTGGTGAGCTTCACCAAGTTCTTCATTTTCATCATCATCTACCACACTTTCGAAAAATTGTAGCATTCCAGCTTTCTCATATATAGATCTCAGATCGATCTTTAACTTTTGAGCTTCGTGCTGAGCTATTGCCAAGATACTATGCGGGTAAGTTTCTCTCAACTCTGGAATAGAGGAGACTTCGAATATGTTCAGAAATGTGGCTTCTTCTGCTTTGAGTGTGATGTCAGGTCGACTGGCAGTTAGGTAGAGTAATGATCCTATGATCCCTCTGTATTGAATGATATTTGCTGGTTTTCCCTCTGGATCAGGATCAATTTTCCCGTTGGTCTGTATTGGAATTTTAACAGGTTTACTGTCTTTGATCCCAAATTTAGTCAGCAGGTCGTGAACATACTTTGCTTGATTAATGAAGATGCCATCTGGTAACTGCTTGACCTGCAAACCTAGAAAGAAACTCATTTCGCCCATCATGGACATTTGATACTTATTTTTCATAAGTTCAGCAAATTTATCACACAGATAAGTAGATTGAGATGCAAATATGATATCATCTACATATATTTGTACTAAAAGGATATTCTCTTTGACTTTGATGATGAACAAAATCTTGTCAACCGATCCTCTTCTGAATCCAGATTCTAGTACAAATGTAGACAATGTCTCATACCAAGCTCTAGGGGCTTGTTTTAGACCATAGACTGCTTTTGTCAGTCTGTATACTTTCTGGTTTGGATCTGCTTCTTCGAATCCATGTGGTTGTTCCACATAGACTTCCTCTTCAAGGATACCATTTAGAGAGTCACTTTTAACATCCATCTGGTATACCTTGAATCTTTTGTGTGCAGCATATGCTAAGAATAGCCTTATTGCTTCTAGTCTGGCTACAGGTGCAAATGTTTCATCAAAATCAATGCCTTCTTGTTGATTATAGCGTTTAGCTACTAATCTGGTTTTGTTTCTGACTACTTCACCATTCTCATTTCGTTTATTTTTGAACACCCATTTTACACCAATTACTCCTTGGTGTTTGGGTCTGCCTACGAGATACCAGACCACATTCCTTTTGAACTCATTAAGTTCTTCTTGCATTGCGGTTATCCAATATGCATCTTGTAGTGCTTCATTAGCATTAGATGGTTCAATGCGAGAAAGATAGCAGCTTAATAAGGCACTGTCTCTATGTATTCTTCTTATTTTCACACGATCTGATGGTTCCCGACAATCTGTTCTGGTGGATGATCTTGTATCCATCTCCTTGTCCTGGTCATCTCTTCATCAGATATCTCAGGATCAGGTTGATCTATTGGTTCCTCAAATTCAGAGTGTGTTGTTGGTGAAGCTTGAAATGGATTCTCATTAGTTTCAGCCTCTGGATTTAAATTTTCAGATTGATCATTATCTGCAATGACTGTTTCATTGTTTCTGTTGGTGATCTGTTTTCATCTAGGTTACGTTGAATTGTTCCCCCTTGCTGTATAATTTCTTCAGCAATTGATGGAGTATTGATCTCTTCATCATCCTTTTTTGAATTCCATACAAGAATATCTTCTAAGAGCAATTCATTCATCTTTCTTGAAGTCATTTGGTTCTCTGTCTGTTTATTAACATGTAACCTGTACTCAACAATAGACTCATCAAACACAACATGAGGTGTTACCTCCACAATATGAGAGTTCTTATTGTAGACTCGATACGCTTTACTGACATCAGAATATCCCAAAAATATTCTAGGATCAGTTTTGCTATCAAAAGTCCTTAATTGATATTTCCCATTATTTTGTATATAACACAAACAGCCAAAAGTATGAAAGTAAGAAATCTTAGGCTTTATGTTGTTCCAGATCTCATATGGAGTCTTTCCATGTCTGAGTGTGATTGATGATCTGTTCTGAGTATAACAGGCTATGTTGATAGCTTCTGCCCAGAATTTCTTGGGTAGATTGGTAGCAATTAGTATAGTACGAGCTGCTTCTTTAAGTGATCTGTTTCGCCTTTCAACAACTCCATTTTGTTGTGGTGTTCTAGCAGCTGAAGTTTGATGAGTGATTCCCATCTTATTGCAGTATGCTTCAATCTTTTGGTTGAGAAATTCTGTTCCTCGATCTGTTCTGATAGTAGCAACACTCACCTCTTTTTGTTTGGTGATCTTGTGTAGAAAATCAGGTAGTTTGGCTAGTGTCTCTTTCTTCTTTAACAGAAAGATGACCCAGGTGAACCTGGAGTAATCATCTATGATTACTAAGGTGTATTTTCTTCCATTTATGCTTAGTGTTTTAACTGGTCCAAACAGATCCAGATGCAAAAGCTCCAGTATTCTTGATGTTGAGTGAGCTGTTTTGCTTGTAAAGGATAATCTGGTTTGCTTTCCAGCTTGGCATGCATCACATATATGATTTTTATTATATACTTGATCTGGTAGTCCTTCCACTAATTTTTCTTTGGCAATCCTGTTGATTGACTTAAAATTTAGGTGACTCAACCTCTTGTGCCATAACCAGCTTGTTTCTGATACAGTTTTAGTGACTAAACAGGTCTCGATCTGGTTTGTCCACTGGACAATATATAGCCTATCTTGCAATTTTCCGGTAAGGAGTATCTCATCTCCTTCCTTGTTCTTCACAAAGCAGTTGTTAGTATCAAAAACGATCTGATTACCGTTAGCACAGAACTGACTTACAAAAACAGATTGTGACTAAGACCCTCAACATACGAAACATTTGAGATGGTGGTCTTGCCAACTTTTATATTTCCATATCCTCTGGTGTATCCTTTTGAGTTACATCCAAAGGTGACCTGTGGTCCTGGCTTTTCAATGTAATCTGATAGTAGATTCTTGTCACAAGTCATGTGCTTCGAACATCCACTATCTATTATCCAGATTGTTCCTCTAGCTATCTTGTTTCTTCTTGCAGTCTTCTGGTCCTGCAATTAATTACACTTAGCTACCCTTCAACGTTTGGGTGCTTGGTTATTAGCAAATGTTCCCTTTCGAATCCAGAACATTTTTGGATTAGGAACAGAAATATAGCAGGTAATGATGTTCCCATCATTGTCAACTTTAGATAGAGAATGGAATACAGATGGATGATGTCTCTCTATTCCATCATTCTTCAATCCCTTCTTAATGAGTAATGTCCTATTGACATTATTGTTGGGTAATGTCCTGTTGACATTTTTTTTATGAACATGATCTTTTTCTGTGTAATGGGCTGGTTGTCCCTTTGTTTGATGGTATTGTCTGTACCCAGTCTGTTTCACCATCATCTTTTGGGGATGATCTTTCTTGTTCCTCAGATCTATTACTTGATCTGGTATTTGCTTTCTCTCTGGTACAAAGCTTATGGTTCCCGAAGATTTTTTTGAGTGACCTGGATATCCTAATCCAGATGTGCCTTTTTTCTACAGATTGATTAGCAGCTTGGCACGCTCATCACTTTTGTAGATCATTTCTTTGCCTTTCTTTATCTTTTCTTCAGCTATGTTGTTTCTGTTGATGAGGTCTTTAACCTTAGAGTTTAGAGAGTGAATCTCTGTATCTTTTTCTTTGATATGTTTTTCCAGATTATCTATTTGGGCAACGAATTGGGTGTTAGCTGTGCTCAGTATCTGTTCTGATTTCTTCAGTCTATCATTTTCTTCTACTACTTCTCTAAAAAGTCTTTTGATGCTCGAATAGCTCTTGAACATCTCATTTACTTCTTCCCATGAGTATTCAGATTAATCTTCTTCTTCCTGTTCAAGATCATATCATTTGAGGAATTTGAATTGCAAGAATTTATCTCAACTTCATCCAGACCGTTGTCTAATCCCACATAGCATTCATCCCAGCTTTCTTCGTTATTAGCAAAGAATGCTTCATCATTCTCTGATGAGCTGTCTGAAAAATGACTCGAGCTGCTTGAATCTTGTTCAGCTAGCATGGCCTTGCGCTCATATTTGAGTTTTCGATCTCTTTTTGCTCTCAGCTCTTCTCTTTGGCTTTTGGACAGATCAGGACAATCTGTTTTGAAGTGACCTGTTCTGCCACAACCAAAGCAGGTATAATCTGTTGAGTTAGATGTTTTTGAGATTTTACCTGTCTGTTGTTTTGATTCATCCTTGTTATCAGGTCGATCATTGTCACATTTCTTGTAGAATTTGTTCTTGTTATCTTTGTAGAAACGTCTATATTTCTTCGTTCTGACCTCCATCTTGTCCATGCTTTTGGCAATCATTGCAAACTCTTTTAAGAGTTTGTCATAGCCTTTCTCTTCATCTGGTGTAGAGGATTTAGAAGGTTCTTCTGTTTTGCTCTTCGCTTTGAAGGCAACTTCTTTTTCTTTCTTTAAACTATTGTCTGCCTTTTTGGACAGATGATCTGGTCCTCGAATTCTTTGAATGTCACATTCATGACCTTCAAGGTGATCAAATAAAGCTTCTGTAGAGAGTTCATTGAAGTCTGTACGAAGTGGTTGCATTGCAGCATAAATCTCCTAGCTAGGTGGAAGTGCTCTGAGTACTTTCATGTTTTTCTCTCTTTGACTATACTTGTTCTTATTGAACGTGGATATCTCAAGGAGGATTCCAGTGAATCTCATTTTCATTTGCTCAATGGTCTCGCCTGGTTTCATTTTATTGCAGGCAAGAGACAGCTTGTTCTCAGTCATGACCTCTGATCCTAGACATAAGTCTCTTAAGGCTTCCCACATCTCTTTGGCAGTATCCAAACCTTGGATTTTGGCTAGATGTACGCCTTTGACCGTGCTAGATATGATCCCTTTAGCAAAGTCATCCACATTGGCTTTGCGACGTTCCTCTGCAGTATATTTTCTTGGATCTTTGGGAGCTATCTGTGTAGTTACACCAGTTGAAGTAGTTACTGTCACTTCTTCAGTGATCTTTAGTGGGCCTTCTTCTATAACTTTCCACATCAGATAGTGATGGGCTTTGAGTGCAGTTTTGATTCTGAAACTCCATTCTCTATATCCTTGGATGAAGAATTCTTCACAAGCCCTAACAACAGATGATTCCATAGCAGATAGAATGCACGTGAATGAAAGATAGGTTTTCTAAGATCTATTCAAGTGGACCACGCAGGTTTTATCCCTGTGAAATAGAAATAATGGTCGTTTGAACCACGGCTCTGATACCACTTGTTGGTCCTGAAAGAGCATGGTTTGGTGTATGGGGGGGGGGGGAATACACCAAATACAAACTTTTCAATTTACTTGGTTATTTATTAGAGAGTTCAAGCTATTCTAAAATAAAAAATTGCTCGGCAGATGACTAACCAGATTGATTAGCATATCGATACCAGGTCAGTCCAAACAGATAGCTCTCTAGTGAAGACACTCAGACAATAATAAGAGTGATCTTATTATTTTCTAAGTATTGTGTGTGCGGAAATATGGTGGATTTAGTGAGTGCTCTTATATAGAAAACCTTAAAGATTAACCAGATTGATTAAAGCAGATTGATTAGAGATGCAGATTATATGGTAGTGCAGGGAGTTAGAATAATAAACAACTGAAAATAAATATGCAGAGAGATAAATGAAACAGTTGTTTAACGTGGTTCAGGAAATCCCTACGTCCACGATCTGATCAAAACTAGACTAGATTATCCACTACTGGAATACTCTTCTTCTTTATACTCGTGGAGAACGAGTCACAAGTATCAATCAAACCTAGAAGGATACTTATGCTCGAAGTAAGGGTCATGTCCCTGTACAACAGATTACCTCTACGTTACCACTAGAAAACTACTAGCCAGTAGGGTGATCTCCTTTCTCTCGATAAGACAGACTTGAATCGAGGTTGGGTTGGTGTGATGTAGAATCACAAGTTGTTTGAAGCACTTAATCTAGTTCAAAGAATGATTGCTTGAGAGTGACTTTTTCAATGTAGCGCGTATATCCTCCTCCAGATCTTGAACTTCAAATATATATAGGCTTTGAATTTAAAATTCCAGCCGTTGTTGATTGGCGTGAGATTGATTGTAGATTTCCAATCACTGATATCTATCATATCAGTTCTTTCCTTGTAAAAACGTTGATTCAATCCTCTAAGTATGGAAAGCAGATCGCTAACGGTTGCTTTCCTTCCTTGTGTCAATCGTGGATTCTCTTTCCAAACCCTGTTGGATGGACTTCAATTTTGACGTGGCAAGAGGACATGATGTGTAGGATGATGTCATCTGGTGGTTTGATGACTCTATCGATCTGGTTCTTGGCTGTGAACATCGATCTGGTCGGTGATCTGGTTGACAGCAGATCGATTTATTCTTGATGAAAAATCTTGATCTTCATCCTATACTATTATAGAAATGACTTCTATAAGAATAGTTCCTTTACATGCTAAGTCATCTCATAATCTGTTCTCTATCAGAATTCACTTTATATGTAGTGATCTGTTAACACGTAGAACAATTTAACTCTAAAGAGGACTAAGTGTGTTTCGAGAGATCATCATCAAAACTAAACTACTTAAGGGTTCCCAACAATTCCCATACCTGCACAAATCATTATAAAGCATGTAATTTATACCAAATCTGTCGGTAGATAGGGTAAAACAGGATTAAATCAATAAATAAAATCAGAAATCCATACAAATTTCCGAGTTTCCCTTAATTAAGGAATATGTATGGAAAATAATTTTCACGTGGCATGATTGATCCTGTTCCTCCACAGTGATCTAGTGTCTGGACAAGTAATCTGTTTTCTAGTGATTTGATGCTTTGAAGTGATTTGTAGTTTTTGTTTCCAGCAATCTGCTTTTTATCAATCTGATACTGGTAATCTGCTAGATGTTCTTCTGTCACAACCCAATTTCTTAACCCTTTCTTAGTCAAGAGATTAGGTCATGACTTA